>OZ007571.1:33233263-33315763 GCA_963931925.1 Onchidella celtica | reverse complement strand
TAGATAGATAGATAGATAGATAGATAGACAGATAGATAGATAGATCTCATCAATGACACCCGGAGTATGCTTAAGATGATTGCCCCTGGAAACTTTCAGCCCGAGAGATGCTATGTCTTCTGAATGTATTGAGTTTTTGCGGGTTTCTTTCTTGCTGTTGTGAGCCCCTGTCCCCTTTTGCTTCTCGCGGGTGCATCAGATTTGGCCAATAGACGTCATTGGGGACTATAGGGATACCTCTCAATCTAGACTTTGCTGACTGTTTCATATACGTGTACATTTTAAGAAAGGATTAAAATATCGACAATGTCCAGTTTGAATGTCAGGGCAATAAGGGTGAGGAAACATGAACAGAAAGAAAATACATATAATTTCAGAGCACTTTTTCCGTTCAGCCAGCATCTATTAGTTATCCCAGCTCACTAACGGGGAGATGGAAATAGCACTTTGAACTACTTTTTTGTATTTGTTGAAAAAGTTGAAAACACGCACATAAAAAAAAATAAAAAATTAACCCTCATTCTCTTTCCATAGGCATCTATGGCCATCTCATCATTGCCAGACTGTCTTTTTGTCTCATCCATTGTTGTTTTGTTATTTCTCCGACATTTTTCATGGCGCCAAATTCATTCTATATAATCAAAGATACTAGATCTAGATCTAGATTGATATCATCAGACGCTCCCTTCTTTGGGCCTCTGAAAAGGAAGCGCATATCCGTACAACGCACACAATTCGATGACGTAGAACACACACCGGAATATTATATTACTGACCTTGTTAATTTGCATAGTTTTTAAAGATTTTGAATCGGCTTAGTAGCAAAACAATCCGACATCTGCTCGGAGATTGCGTGATCTGAGCTAATAATATACTTGAGTGTACGTCGATCATCAATAGTCAATATGACTACAGCCCATTGATACAAACTGACTAGACCCTCACGCACCCAGGTCCATCTGACTATTCCATGTGTTGTCACTTTAAATTCGTGAACACCATACCAAGTTTTGTTTCAGCAAACCTTCACCAGTCGCGCTTTTGGTAAACATGTTGTACGAATATGCACTGTCCATATCCATACAACATGCTGTACGGATATACACTTCTCTCTGAAAATACTGTTTACATCCGGTCGCGGGCACCGCCTACTCTCGGCGCGCAGAACCAGCGCTTCGTACAGTGCATATGCACAGAAAATAAGACACAACGCCGATCGGTTTCGCTTCCAGAGGCAGTTTCACCTTCAAAAGATTTTTAAGATGTGTCGTATGTCATTAATAATGAATTCTTTTTTAAGCAAAGCCAAAAAGGGCGCTTGGGGGGAGGAAAAAGAGAGAGAAACAGATTTTCACGACATGGCACCGGCATAGATCTAATAATGTGCGTGCGGCTTCAAGGGCCTCTCTCGCGACAAGTTATTTTTAGCCTACCGACAACGCTTGGGACTCGACTGCTAGGGATTGCACTGCTATGCGTCTCTGACGCAACGGTTGATGTGGTTCTCGACGATGGTGTATTTTTCGTGATTTTGGAGAAGAAAAAGAAGAGGAGGAAGAATGAGAAGAAAAAATCCACGGTCTGTCTGTAATTGTCAATAGAAAGTCCTTACATTAATCCCCCAGCCCCCCCCTCCCCCCCCCTCCCCCCCCCCACCCCCTTGGAATTATCAAGTTTCTTTGACTGCAGGCAAGATGGTGTTAGATGAAAGTAATAGATAGTATAGAACAATAAATCCAGACATCTCTCGGTATATGGCAACCAGTGAAGGTTCTGAGAGTCATGTCACCTTCTCTATCTGACCTCAATTTTTGAGTCATTTTCTTTAAGACCTAATGTGTACCGGTGCCTGGTGGAATTGTGAAGAATGCCTCAACATTAGTATTAATACAAAATAATAATAGTGAGGACAAAAAGCTGAAGAAGGAAGAGAAGAAGAAGAAGAATTGAAATGAAACGTTTGTGACAAAAAGACCACAGGAGAGATTGAGAGAAAAAGCACTGCTCGTCAAAAACGTGTTTTGGCTTTAGATTTCCTTGTCGCTTGTCATCATCATCGTCATCATCACAAAAATAAAACTGATCATAGGAAACGGGAGTAGAACTTATGGGAGACACAATATAAAATGACAGTGATTTTACATGTTACTTGTCCCTTCACCTTTCTACATAGCTTATAACAATCCCCCCCCCCTCTCTCTCTCTCTCTCTCTTTCTCTCTTTCTCAGCAGCTCCCTTTGTGGGTTCCCGATGTAGCCTTGATTATTGCATCAGATACTGTCCCTATCTCCCCGTGCATGGCCTTGACACCTATGGATGTTACAGCTGTTGCCTAAGCTATTATGGTGTCGACGGCTACTACCCAAGCACCTACGACCATCTCAACGGCAGATACTACTACTACGACAGAGTCAACGGCAGATACTACTACTACGACAGAGTCAACGGCAGATACTACTACTACGACAGAGGCGACGGCAGACGCTACTACTACGACAGCCGCTTCAGAGGCAACGGCAGACGCTACGGCTATCCCAAACCCTACGGACGGTAGGGCAAGGCATGAGACACAAACGATGATAAAGCATGGAGCAAAGGCGATACAAACCTCAGTGACGATATCAACACTGATCTACACTACAGATTTGCTGCATTGGTTTATTTTCTTCTTTAATATTATTTTCTTTCATTCAAACGAACTTTTCTTTCAGTCCTCAAATCTAACCTGTTTGTTATCTTGAATTTGATAGTAAAGTTGTTTACAAGTTCTTAAGTTGAAAAACGCTTTAAAAAACAACACCTGTGGTACCACCGGAGGCAGTCATCGCCTGGGCCTATACCGAAAGCAAGGAATAAAGACAATTTATTAGAAATACTAGATAAATAAGATTTAATTTATTTTACTGAAGAGAATTCGATCAATTGCAAAATAAAATAACGGATTAGAAAGTGAGAACTAAAGACACAGAGAACAAGGAAGTGTGAACATCTATCGAGGGAGGGAAAGGAAGTCAGTGTAATCTTAAATATGTCCTAAAATTGACCACGATGTCATAAAATATACTATATATTTTTTACAATGTTTTCATTATTGGTTGCTTTGATTACTTATTATTATGCCATTTCAATGTCTCACTAAGTTCTTCAATTGATTTTCATAAAATAAGAAGTTTGTACGCCTCTGGTAGGCATAAGTTCAACAGAAATACATAGTTCTGAGGATTTCCTTAAAATAAGGCTCAAATTATGAAAATGTTGTTGGGTGATATGTACTTAATATAACAGCTTAATTTAATCCTCTTCCAATTTATTCTCCATGTAGCCTATTCTCCCTCCGGTTTAGTTTCCATTTCCTTGGGATGGTCATATACAATGGCCATACTATCATGATCGTGGTAATTTAAAATGGAGTTCATTTTTATGAAAATGTAGGCTGTGTGTAATCATTACAGGTATTTGATCTTAACTTGTGACATGACATTGTCGTACTCAGTGTCACCTCATCAACGGAGAAAAGAAAGGCAATTTGAGTAGATATTCAAAGGAGGCAACTGAGAAATAAAGTTTTGGACACCACATTACTTTTTTCTGCTTGTATAATGTAATACTTAGGCAAGGACAGAACTTTTTGACAACAGGAGAAATTTGGCCTACTTGGTTGGACTTTGTCATATTCTTCGGTGGATTAAGTATCCATTTCGATCATCTGAGGCGTTATAGGAGTACACTTCAGGGAAAAGAAAACTAAAGGACAGTTTTCATGTTCAAAATTTAAAGTTTATCGGAAAGACTTTTGATTCTATTCATTTAAATGATCTTTAAATTAGCAGTGTCAAAACAAAGTGTAGTATAATTATGTAGATGCTTTTTTTTTTTTTTTTCATGTAGTCGCCAACAATATTTACCTCGAAATGAACAGAATTTTAATTTGATATAAAATCTCGTTCATTTTTTTAAATAACTAAATAAACATTTTTTTTGTCAGAGCTGAAAATAAGGCTTTTTTGATGTTGTGTTTTGGAGTGTTGGCTTGGCTGTGATAAGTTGAACATAAAAACCTGTCTGTCAGTACTGCCTATCGAAAGGTGTTTCATGAACACGAAATCTTCATAGACTTCACAGGCGCCAATTCCTCTAAAATTTCTATTTTGGATGTACATGGCAAACTGGTTTACAGATGTTGATCGCACCCCTCTCTCTCTGTCTCTGTCTCTCTCTCTCTCTCTTTCTCTCACTCTCTCTCCCTCTCACTCCTTCCACCCGCGCTGGTGCTATCGTTGTCTGTGAAGCGTAACAGAAAGACATAAATATACACATTTAGTGCAAAATTACTGCATAGTCAGTAAAACACATGAACTGTGACAAAAAATATAAAATTAAGCAAAAAATAGAATAGAACATGATGGTACATATAATGTCATGTTACTTCAAATGATGAGCTGTGTAAGCTGTACCTCAAAGACCGCCTCACTTCTTTTACCAGCTTCTGCAACCCCACCTCACAACATCCTGTCCTCGTTGAGCGTCACTAATTTGTAATATTAAACATTTTAAAGAAAATCCTTCTAAATATGGCTATTCAACGTGTCTGTATTTTTTTTTATTCATCAAATTGGTTGTCACCCCTTATCTAATAGTAAACCCTGCCTTTGTCATCAGCACTCATGGCAAAATGGTTAAAATGAGGCCTCAAAAAGTGCATTGTGATTATATTGATAGTATTTTCCACATGATGCATATTAAAAAAGAAAATAGATAGTTCACACCATTAGTAACAGTGGAGTAAAAAAAAAAGAAAACACAAAGTATTTGTAAAGGACTACAGTGCTGATCGAGTCACGAGAAAACAGGACGATATTCGAAAACATGCCAAACTTAGAAATGACCAAAGCTTTCATTCTCTGATACCCTCTCCTGGCTTATAGACACAAAAATAGGAAAAAAATAAGATGGGCATGTTCAATACACTGATTGATAAACAGGTGAATCCACGGATGAATAAATAATATTAATAACAATGAGGCAAAGACCGTATCCGATGGCGAAAAGGAGGAGTGACACCCTGAGAAGATTCACAATTTTGAATATATGTTACGTTGAAAACCAAATTGTAAGCGGGACTGTCTGGATGAGAAGACAATTTTAGTCCGTACTGAAGAGAGAGTTTGTCTCTTTTGTCAGACAGGGACGCTTCATTTGCTTCCACATACAGACTTTCAACCGGAGAGGTGCGGAAAGCACCCAGGGCAAGTCATAGCCCTTGGTAGTGTTCAGGGTCTAGCATTTTCAAACATGACGGTTTAGCTCATCCATAGACGATACAATCGTGGTAGTTTGGATCTGATCAGGGAGCGGTAGAGACAAAGCATGGAGACTCAATCCGCACCCCACTCAGTTCCTGGGATAGTCTTCAGGATGTTAAGAGCTTTTTGACAGGAGAGGTTAAGGTATTTTTACATGATGGACAAACGTTAATTTTTTTCGTCGAATATAAGTCCTAGAAATTTGGCCTCGCTTTTCACTGGAACCCGTTGATTCCCGTGAAGGAAAGGGTCCTGGCCTCTGTGAAATTTCCTTTTCTTATTAAAAAAGACGGCAACGGTTTTGGGGGGAGAAAATTTAAATCCGTTTGTATCTGCCCACCTCTGGACGGTGTTAAGTTGAAGGTTTCCGCTCTATTCCATCCACCGAGGGGCCCCTGTAGCAGACGAGAAAGTCGTCTACGTACAAGGAGCAGTCAACATTTTGTAAAAGAGTTTCAGTAATTTAATTAATTTTAGTACTGAATAGGGTGGGAGATAGAATAGAGCCCCGGGGGACTCCCTGCTCGTGGTCATATGGATCGGAGAGAGTGGAGTTCACCTTCGCCTGGAAGGAACGGTCACGGAGGAAATTCCGGACAAAGACGGGTAGGTTGCCCCTAAAAAAATGAACCTCTTCAGACAGACGAGATTGTCTGTCGTGGATCGCTTCGCACGGGAACCGCACTGAAAAGTGGCGGGAAACTGGCTGTTTTCCAACGTCCAATCGAGACGTTTGACCACCATTCGCTCAATCAGATTCCAAAGGCAGCTGGCGGGAGCTATGGGAAGTAATTTTTGTGGTCCGAGTGATCTTTGCCGGGTTGGGGGATGGGGTCAATGTTAACTTTCCTCCAGGTTATCTCCGGGGGGGGGGGGGGTATTTTAGAATTTCGTTATGTATCTGGTCGGGACCCGGTACTGTGTGACTGGCCTCACTCAGGCTGGATGTTAATTCTACAGTTGTTAAAATTTCGTTGTAGGGGAGGGAGTTTACGGTTGAGAAATAGAGGGGCGTTTTTTTCAGCTTTGATTTTGAAATTTTGGAAGGGGCCGAGTAATGGTCCGTGGAAGATTTAGCCGCAAACGATGAAGCTAATTCGTTTGCGACCTCCTCTTCTTCTTCCGTTAGAGAATCATCGTCATGCTTTTTGAGCCGCCCGATTCCAGATATGGTACAGAGCCTTTACTTTTCTGGATCATTTTCCAAATTTACTTAAGTTGGTTGGGGCTATTGATGTGGGATATGAAGTGTCTGCATGAATCTCTCTTACTTTCCCTGATCGTCCTACGGGCTCTTACCTTCTCTTGTCTGATTTTCGACATGCTCTAGGGTTGTGTTTTAATCATGGAAGAATTTTTCCCGGGCCTCAGTGGTTCGCTTGCAGTCCTCTTTGAACCATGGTTTGTCTTTATGTGGAGCCGCAGAGGTCTGGGGATACAGGTCCGAGCAACCTATGATTACAGTGGTGAGAGTAATTAATTGAGCGCATTTTCTGTGGAATGTCCAATCAGCCCGGGCAAGATTCCATCGAGTCGGTTGGATTGAGTCTCCATGCTTCGTCTCTGGTTGCTCAGTGGTGAGACAAATTGGAAAGGGGTCTGATCCATGAAGACTATTTAGGACAGACCAGGTGTAATCTATAGAGAGTGTTGGGGGATTAATGTAAGATCTATGTTTGTGAGCGTGCCTGTAGATTGGTATAAATAAGTTGGGGTTCCGCCATTCAAAAGATAAGATAAGATAAGATAAGATAAGAGATAAGATAAGATAAGATAAGATAAGATAAGATAAGAATCACTTTATTATCCCATATGGGAAATTCGTTTTCACAGAGTGTTTGACAGCACACACGTGGTACATGTCACGAGTGGAGTGAGTGCAATTAAGGGGATTGCTACAGAGCGGGTGTAGAGTAAGAAGGGCTCACGGCAGACAAGTAGGGAAAGACGGGAAAGGAGGAGAGTAAAATTAACGCACGTAGACAAGCAAGTTAAGCGTGCTGTTGTGAGTAGTGGGGGGTCTGAATGAGGCGAAAGCGCTGTATTACTATCACTGCAAGTTAGAAGGTCCTACGGAACGGACGCTAGTAAGAGCCCATCGGGCGGACATAAGGGGAGCAGTCGAGAGACCAGTGAGAGAGTTTCCAGTGATGACTGGTACGTAGAACGTTGATTGATTATTATGATTGATGTATTATATTATATTCGTCTATTACCATGATGTAAATAAGTATATGTGAGGAATGTGGAAGTCCTTGATATTGGATATAGCAATGTGCGCCATGAGCGATAGATGAAAGTGAGTTCATGGATTTGTAGCGCGAGTGAGTAGTGTGTACTCCGATGGAGGTGTGTTACCGTAAGATGTGTGGTGAGTGAAATGTGAACTATTGTGTGTACGCTTCATGGGTTGTAAGGAGAGGTGGAGTGAATAGAAATGGTAGGGTATTATACCAATGTAATGTTATTCTTGTAGATGCCGAGGTCGGGCCAAAGAGCGCCGCCTACGGTGATAGGCCAGCATAGGGCCGGAGGCCACACATAGGCCAGAAGTGAGGCTGTCAGTGCAGGACAGTAGAGGCACATAAAGTCGTGGCAGTCAGGCCACGGACAGGGACGTAGATATGAGCGTGAATGTGATAAGGTACTATGGCCATGTTGAGGGGCTAGTGAACTAATAATGTACTATTGAAATGATAATGTCTATTGAAATGATAATGTGTTATTGCCCTGCTGAGGTGCTAGGGGAGTGCTAAGGTGTATGACAATAGGAAGGTGATATTGAGAGACTGCGGTGCCAGTGAATTATTAATGGGCTATTAAGACCCTGAGGGGAGAGGCTGAGGCCGAAGTGCCTTTAGGAGTAACTACCGGGTTGTGGATCCGAGGGAGAGTGTGTGTGAGAATAAGGCCGTTGTACGGCAGTTAATTTCAATAATATAATGTATGTAATTGCGCCATTATCTGTATAATTATGTTTAATAAATGTGTGAGTCTGATGGGTTGTTCTGTTAAGTGTTAAACTTGTTCGTTCGTGATTGTTGTCCTGTCATAACTTATTACATCTCCCAGTCTGGGATTTGTGACAGTACATACATCTCACGTATCATTATGAATAAACAAACTCAATAAGTCAATAACAGACACACATGGCGTGACATGGAAAGAACCTTAATGAAATGTGGCACACATCTATCTGTAAGATGACTTGCTGAGGCGAATTGCTGAAGGCAAGAATGATCATCTGTATCTTTCCCTGTTTGCTTTCATGTGTATTATTCTGTTGCTCTTGGACGATCTAGAAACCTGGTGAAACAGGGGATGGTGGCTGTCATTTAAGATGGACATGAATTTCTTCACACAAGCATTTGAGTATAGATGATTAAAACTGAAAAATGCCGTGTCTGTCATGTCTCCAAGAGGGGCTTTTCTACAACCTTACCGCGAGGATTGGTTGGGGAGCTGCCTCATATGGGACTGTGCTTTGAAGTCTCCCATAAGAATGTATGGGGGAGGAATTTGTTCAATAAGATCTGTACGGCCAGTTTTAGAGACGGGAAGAGATGGCGGGAGATATATTATGCATGGAGCACAGAGTTAGAGTTTTGCCAGCTGTGAGCCTTATCGCCACAGTCTGAAGGGTAGTATTTAACTGAATCTATCTATGAAGGATCTTCTAACTTAGAATAATAGAGGTCCCACCGCTGAGCCCGTCGGTACCACGGGCAAAGCAGTGGTAGGCTAAATTGTTTCTGACTGTGAGTGGGGTATTGGATGATAATTTAGTTTCTTGAAGATAGACTGCAGCAGGCTGGTGTCTGGCCATCAGTTAGCTGCGGTTCATTGGTAAGTTCGCGGGGGGGGGGGGGGGGCATCTGCAGTTCTGCTGAAGAAATATACTTTGTGTATCTATCAAATTCTGTTGGATTTAGGTTTTGAAGTAGGTGTCACCCCTACCCTGAAGCCTAAGAATTTTATTTTTGAAGGGGAGTTTTATCGTATTACTTGGTTGGGTGAGAGAAGAGGAATAATTTTTTTGTGGCGGGGGGGGGGGGGTGGGAGGGGATGGTTTTGGGGGACAGGGGAGTTTTTGGGTGTTTTGGATGTTGGGGGAACTGGGGTGAAGATGGAGATGCATCCATGGAAGCATCCGCGTCTCCCAATTTTGCCAGGACTGAAAATTTGATTTTGGTTCCTGTAAATGAGGAACCACTCCTGGCGTTCACCACGTTATCTCTGTTGGTCTTTGTTTGCTCTTTCAAAGTTTCCTTTTGTGTCACTGCAACTTTGAGAGTGGATTTAGCTGTTGTGGCAGTTCTGCTGCTATTCGTATTTGTATCTGTGGACATTTGTGCTGCTGGTTTCTTCACTGCTGAAGATTTCCCAGCAGCAGCGGCGTACGCCATTGGCATCGGTGTGTGTGGTTTCAGCTCAATGACTGCTCTTCTCCCTTGGGCAAAAAGTACCTCCATTTTGTTTTTCGATTGGCTGTTTTGTGGGGCTATCGAACTTACTACATCGGACTCGGGCCAGCTCGTGGGTTAAGTTGGTTCGGGAATTTGCTGTGAGAATGAATATAAATATAAGAGCCATGTGAGTGAATGGTGGTGAGTGTTCAGCATCTGTGTAGGTGTGTGTTCCTTTTATGCCTTCCTAGGACATTATTCATTCCATCATACATTATTTAACTTTAGTATTCAGTGTTCGACGGATCCTGTGTTTTTTTTATAATTGTTTCTTATTAACAACAGTTGTAACAGTTTCGTTGTTTTAAGGGAAGCAGTTCATATCACCTAACTGTTCTTATTCCTAACATGCTGCAAATTATATCTGTTATATATCCATATATAATCAAGGGAAATTATGCATACATGTAATTTACTTAGTTACTGCCCTTGGTTAGACCTACACTTAATTACGTAGTAAGGGAAATAATTTACCTCTTATGCGTTGTGTGATTAATTAACACCACCACTTTACTTACATTACTTTTCATGTTGCATTACTCTCAGTGAGTTGGTAATACATTAGGTCACCTATTCTAAAGTATGAAAGTGTGTGAATGACTTTATCTTTATTGATATTTGGTGACCCTCATTACTCTATGCATTATTATGTACATCTACTGCGATACTGTATATAACTAATGACCTGTAAATATTACCAGAATAAAGTTGCTTATCTTCCCGGCTACAACTGACTTCTCTTTGTTTGTTATCACCACATAACAATATCAACTGTTACAAAATACCATGAAAGACAGTCTGCTTGAGCAGGCTCTTTGACTGTTGCCTTTTTGTGCACTCTACCAACATTTCACCATTTCTTTTCCTAGTTACCGATTTAGCTTCGCCTGCAATGCTTTTCAACGTTTTATTATTATATCACAAAGACGCTCATTTTTGATAATGAGGTAGCAACCAGTTTTTGCACATGTTTCGTCTCTCCATGACATAACTGAAATATATTTTCATCGCTTTTGAGTCCACAAATTAATTTTTCCTTCATAAAGATTACTAAAAACAAAGAACACCAACAACAAAAAAAACAACAAAAAACGAAAGAAATTTTAGTGCACAATAATGAATGGAAAAAAAATAAATTATTGTCCAGTTGTTCTCGTACAATTTCACTGTGACGAAAATAAGGACTTTTGTTTAAGCGCATACTACCGTGGAACTTAATCATATAATTGCCTAGCATAGTTTCTAAATAATGTATATCTTGATTATGTTTACTAATAATCTGCCTTTGTATTTAATACAGGTTTGATTCAATAGTAATCATTTGCTTTCCATTTGCCTAAAGTGAAATGAAACTTTGGTATGCATGGTCCACAGTGGACGGTTACTGAAGATGTTTCATGTTGCAAATACAGGCGGGTGATTTCAATAATTATACTCATTATCAGTTTTGTAGCAGAATATGGATGCAGTTCCATCTGTTATTCATAAAAAAAAAAAAGAAAGATCTGAAGTACATATATCCATAGATCCTGTAATAATTTGCTGTAGGACTCCAAAATGTCCGGCACTGGGCCATGGCGACAACGTGCCTGCTCCAATGTAAACCTGACTGCAATGACACTAACGCAACTATCCCAAATGGGCTCAAAGAAGTATACACAATACAAACATACAACAAATACATATACTGTCATTAAAAAACTCTACAGAGGCGGAGGTGCGAATATATTGTGACCGTGTCTAATTATTGCAACGAGCAAAGTGGTTGACATATTGCGATTCGTACCTAGTGTGGCCTGTTGGACTCAAGCTCTGAAATAGAAATTCGTACTTGCAGGATCTGTGAGACTCAGACTTCTCACATAGAGACAAAACTAGTTTTAATGATAACATAATATGTATATAAATATGGCTTCACACACGCATAATAGGACAGACCTAAATGATGGCCAGTGGTCCTCACTCGCTGAGCTTTGTGAGGGAAATAGTATAACCGATAGTTAAGGCACAGCATTTTAGGCTAAGAAGGAGAACATAAGAGGAATGGGCCTCCACAGCATGGGATTTAGACACCAAAGAGGTGAAACACTCATAAGCTTTGTAGAAGAAAGTCATCAGTATATTGCAAAAACCTTCTTCAGAAAGGCGAAAAACAGATATTTGACTTGGGAAAGCCCAAACAGGAAACACAGAAACCAGATTGACTACATCCTTACTTCAGACAGAAACATCATAAGAAATTGCGAGGCGGTTATAGTAGTAGGCAAAGGAAGTGATCATCATATGGTTAGAGCAAAAGTAAGAATAAACAGAAAGCTTAGGAATAAAGAGACAAAAACACTTCAAAATAAATATAGAAAAACTGGTAATACAGAAGACCGCATTTAAGCTGGAACTGAAACATAGATTTGAATCTCTGGAGGAAGGTGTAGCCTCTACCGAGACAGTGAATCAAATTGTAATCGAAGATATAGAGAAAATACAAGGCCCGAAAGAAAAACCAGAGAAAGAAAAAATCTAGGAAGACGGTAGAACAACTAGATAAAAAAGGGAAAAACTACACACAAAAAAGAACATAAGTCGGATAAAGAAAAAATTGAATAAGCTGAACTCAACAAGACACTGACGAAAATACGAGGAGACAGAGACAGAAGGAAAAGAAATGAAATGATTAAGTAAATAATTGAAGGCGGCAAAGGACCAAAAGAAATATACAAGCAAGGCAATCGAAAAAAAAAAAAATTACGAGCATGCTCAAACCAACAGGTGAAACGACCACAGACAGAGAAGAAATCCTAAGTATCCGCTCAGATTTTACAAAACACTCTACAAGAAAACGATGGATATACCAGAAACAACTATGACAACGAGCCCGGAATGTGATCAATTGTGTCCATTGGCACACTTTGTGAAGCAGTTGTGGAATCCTGTAGAGGTATAAACTTACCATAATCAAAGATACTAGAAACAATAAGATGAGACATGGTCTTATTCGCACCATTAAAAAACCATGCACACAATTTGCTCGCTGATCGGAGCAGGGGCCCATGGCGCAAAATATGAAAAGAATGCTTGATATAATGGTAAATGTATGATGCAAAAATGTGACAGTGCTAATGCGACTAAAAAAAAAAAAAGCAGCGAATGTGATTACAATTTCACAATAAGTGACGTCAATCGAGGCCTATATCTATAGCTGTGAATAAAATTCAATATTTTCCCCATTAAATACGGCACTCTTCGTGACTTCCGCGCGTTTTCCACTCGGTGGCGATGCTAAATCTGTGCATGCTAAAAGCACCAGCTGTCTCATCTTATCAATTATAGCATCTTTGCTATAATAGAGCTAGAGGGTGAACGTGTAAGCACCTAAAACTTCGCTACTACGTGGCCAAAAATGATAAAACTTGATGTACTGCCTCAAGTTTTGATGATAACTTAAGTGGGCATCCCTGTTTTGGACAAAATGCAATCTTCAATATTATGTATTTATCCTTTTTTGAACCACAAAATAAGATACGCATTTTCATCAAGTGGAATAGAAAAATTCAACCGGAAATTGCATCCTATCCCTCTCTTGACACATTGCCTGCTGAAAGACAAATTCTGTGTGTTGTGCAAGAACTTGAGGTGTAACAAAACGACCTATTAGTACTGGTCGTTGGTCTTTCCATCCCAGTGATGTTGAGGTATATATTCCTATCGATGATGACACAGCGACGTAGAACAAGGAAAAAGTAGAAATGAGGGTTGGAGAAATTCTGTACTTTTGTTATAAAGGGAAAGGAATTTCCCAGCTATCCTGGGATACTTTACGAATATTTCTCTCGGCGGCCTCCTTCACCTGATAGAGTGTATCTGGCCCAAGTAAATAGGGACGATGCCCGTTCCAGCACAGATTTTAAACAAACAGCAACATAGGAGGTCAAAATAACACAGAGGAAGCCTAAATATATCATGAATGTGTTATGGAATGGTACACTAACTTTCATAGACAATTTTTTGTTTTTCCATTTTTCACTTCATTATATTGGATTTCTTTGTTTGTTTCTTTATTTATGTATTCCTTTATGTATTATTTTATATATCAAAATAGTTTCTGTAATGTAAATTTTTATCCTGATTTGATTTGTCGTTGTTTTCATTATCTTTTTTTATTATGCTGTGGTTGGCTGCCTTGCTCTAAGAACACGATCTGTAGGGACTCGTCCAAGCTCCAGTAAAAAGCATTAAAATCTGAATAATTTCTTACACACACAAAAACAATTGTTTTGTTCAGAGAAATAATTTTATTGCACATTGTGTGCTATTGTCAAGTAAACCATGTGGGAGATGGCCCTTTCAATAATTTTATTCATGTACGATTGTGCTCCGGCTGAATGAATCTTTGAGGTGATTCCTCGTGGCCGGGTACTATAAGAGAGGAAGCTATTGCAGTGATTGTCAGCAGTCTGCAGGTTGTGCTCGACTCTTACCTTCTACCGTCACGATGAAGCTTCAGATAGCAGTCCTGGGCGCCTTAGTGGTGATCCTGTGTCTCGAATTCACGCCATCGGCAGCAGGTAAGTTATCACCGTAATGTTGTGTCATAGGTAAACTTTAAGCCTCCTTGTCTTCACTCAGAATTTTGTTTCTTTCAAATTAATAATTATGCTAATTCACTGACTGTCAAAAGACAGAGATGTAACTCAGTAAAACTGAGAAAATGTCCATTAGTCAAAACTATTGATTTTCATAATTACAGCCTCTTGGAGAGTTTAAACTATTATTTGCACACCTTGTGAAGCAGTTGTTCTCTGAATTTGTTTGTAAATATTTTACAGTAATTGTTAAGTTTCGTATGCCCCCAAGTGTATCGGATTAGTAAACGGAAGGTTTTTATTTTCCGCATTTCGAAGAACAGTGTCATAAATATTTATAGCGTCAGCCAAATTAGCTCTCATGATAGATGATTCTCATCGAAGTGACATTATTGTAAAGTGGGACTCACTCATTCTAAGACAGATAAATAGATAGAGACATCAAACCTGAATCGCACAGAGGCAGGGGTAAGGTCATGAGAGACAAAGAGTTAAAAATTATAGTTCCAATTGAACTCCAGCTTGAGTTTAGTACATTATAATATATGTTTGTTAGATATAATAATGATAATAATAATGAATAATAATGAAGATCATTTATATAGCGCCTAATTCAAACGAGTTTGCTCTAGGCGCTTTACAGAAAATCTTGTTCTCTCGATTTGCATCTCTCTCACTCTCTCTTTCTTTCTCTCACCCTCTTTCGCTCACTCTCTCTATCTCAGAGCAAATTATAACGCAGCCTGTTAGGCGCAGTTTACAACTCACAACAGTTCACAACTCAGAACTTGTATTCTAAAGTAATATATTTAATATTATTTGAATATATATTATATAATATTTATTTAATTATGAATTATTAAATTTTCGTTGGTGATATGGGGGGTGATAGGGATAAATTTTAATCTATTAATTTTAATTTCAATTTTGCCCGGGCAGCGGCTTGTTCGGCCTGCTCTTTACGATTTCCAACTGCCAAGGTATCTTTAACGTGCGCAACATGCACACTGGCCCTCCGAATTTTTTCGTCCTTATCCGAGAAGGTTAGGTATTCGATCTTACCCCCCAATAGGATCAGAGACACGAAAATATGAGAAAAATCCCAATTTCCAACATGCCTGCACAGCCCTGGTTTTGAATCCGGGACCCTTGACATGAGAGGCGAGCACCTTGCCTCTAGACCACCTTGTCCCATAATTATATTTCATCATAAATGTCGGGTCTCCCAGTCATTTATATTACTGTATATCCAACAAACTGTTAACAATTTCAACTCATCAATGTCGCCCAGGGTATGCTTAAGATCATTGTATGTGGAAACTTTCAGCCCTATAGATGCTATATTTCCTGAATCTATTGAGTTTTTGCAGATTTCTGTCCTCTTCTTTACTGTCATCCTCTCCTGTCCCCCGTTCTTTTCACAAAGGTGCATCAGAATTTGCCGAATGACGTCACTGGAGGTTATGGGGATAATTGTAAACCCAGACTTTGCAGACTGTTTTGTACACGTGCACATTTTAAGAAACAAATAAAATATCGACAATATCCTATTTGAAGATCAAGACAATAATGCAGAAGAAGCAGTAAGAAAATAAATTCAGAGAGCCTTAGTCATTCGCCCATGGAAATAGGACTTTGAGCAGGATATATTCGTTGAAAATGTCCTGAGAATCATCTCAATCTCTCTTTCTCTCTTCCCTCTTTTTGTCATTTTCCTTAAGACTTAATGTTTACCGGCGCCTATTGGAATTGTAAAGAATGTCTCAACAACAATAATAATAAAAATAATAATTGTAAGCACAAGAAGCTGAAGAACAAGGAGAGGGAAAAGAAGAATTGAAATGAAACTTTTGTGACAACGAGACCACAGTAGAGGTCCCATGAAAAAGCACTGCTCGTCAAACAAATGTTTCGGCTTCAGATTTCTTTGCATCTTTGTCATCATCATCATCACCAAAACAAAATTAACTATTGGTAAAGTTGGAGTAAGACCTATGGGAGCCACAAAATAAAATGTCAGTGCTTATATACGTTTCATGCCCTTTCCTGCATAGCTTATAACAATCTTTTTTCCTTCTTTCTTTGCAGATCCTCACCACAGTTCCCTATGTTCCAAGAGTTATTGCATCAAATATTGCCACAGGGGCAACGCGTATGGCTTTGACACCTATGGATGCAACATCTGTTGTCTAAAGTATTATCATGGATCGGGCTACTACAAAGGCAACGGCTACCCCTATGACTACGGCAACAGTAAGGGCTATTACTACCGCAAAGGCTACTACTACGGCAAGGGCAAAGGCTACTACTACGGCAAGGGCAAAGGCTACTACTACGGCAATGGCAAACCCTACTACAACGGCTAAGGCTACATAGACAACGGCAGACGCTACGGCTACATCAACATCTACAAATGGCAAGGCAAAGCATGAGGCAAAAACGATGACAAAACATGCAGCAATGCCGATACAAACCTCCCTGGTGATTTTATTGGTGATCTACATGGCATATTTGCTACATTGGCTGATTTTCTCCTTTCATTTTGTTTTTCATCGTTCAAACGAACTTTTCTTTCAGTCTTCAAGTCCAACTTGTTTGTTATCTTGAATTTGATCATTCTTCACGAGATCTGAATCTGAAAAACCCTTTAAAAAACAACACCTGTGGTACCATCAGAGGCAGTCACCGCCTGGACCTGTAATAAAAGCAACCAAAAAAAAATAAAATTTTTTATTAGAAGTACTATATAAATGAACTTTATTTCACTGAAGGCGCTAAGTGTGATGTATGTAGATGTTGTTTTTTTTTTCTTCTAAGTAGTCGCCAACAACATTTGACAGGAAATGAACAGACGTTTTATTTGACATAAAATCTCATTTTTCTTTTAACAACGAAATAAATTTTTTTCTTGCAGAGCTTAAAGTAAAGCTCTTTTGATGTTTGTGTTTTTGAATATTTGCTTGACCGTGATAAGTCAGTATTGTCTATCGAAAGGTGTTTCATGGACTCTAAATCTTCATAGACTTCACAGGTTAGCCAAGACGTCTAAAGTTTCTGGTTTGGATCTGCATGGCAAATTGATCTCTCTCTCTCTCTCTCTCTCTCTCTCTCTTTCTCTCTCTTCTCTCTCTCTCTCTCTCTCTCTCTCTCTCTCTCTCTCTCTCTCTCTGTCTCTCCTTCCTTTAACTCTGGTGCCATCGTTGCCTGTAAAGCAGAGCATAACGACATATTTCATAGAACATTATCGCAAAGGCAGTCTAAAATACACGAATGTGTGACAAAGATGATCATATAATAAAGCAAAAAATAGAATTAAGCATGATTGTAAAGTCAGTTTACTTTGAATGGTGTAAGCTGTATCTCAAGGACCGGCCCGCGAGAATCTTTTTTACACTGTGTTGCCGGAAAGGAGGTACTTCTTTGGAATCACCGTGACTATTTATAATAACCGCACAGGCGATCATTACGTCACCGAATTCCTTGGGTAAAGCCTGTTAATTGGAATTGGGAGTCACCTCCCTTTAACATGGCTATATTTTTTTATAACAGCCGAACAACCGGTGAATTCCTTGGGTAATGCCCACTCTAATGTAATAGTCTAAAGAAATAGCCGCGAGAACGTGAAAACTTTCCTTGGTGGCAGAATGTTGTTGAACATACTCTCTGCGTCTCATCCCTCGAGACCCACTCTCACACATTGCTGTGGTTCCCACCTGTGTGGTATAAATCTAGATCTAGATCTAGATTCAATTGTCATTAGATATCTCATCAGTCAAAGCGCACACACCCCCATATCTGTGTGATAGAAATCTGGATCTAGATTTAATTATCATTAGGCTACATATCTCAGCACTCATGGCTCACATTCTCCTGTTATGCAATATATAAATCTAGATCCAGATTTAATTATCTTTACAAATTACATATCTCATGACTCAAGGCTAACACTGTCATATCTGTGTGATATAAATCTAGATCTAGATCTAGATTCAATATTCATTAGATATCTCATCACCCAAGGCTCACACTCTCATACCTGTATGGTACAAATCAAGATCTAGATTTAAATATCATTACACATATCTCATCACTCAAGGCTCACACTCTTATACCTGTATGGTATAACTCAAGATCTAGATTTAAATATCATTACAAATCTCATGACTCAAGGCTCCCACTGTCATACCTGTGTGATATAAATCTAGATCTAGATTTAATTATCATTAAGTATCTCATGACTCAAGGCTCACACTCTCATATCTGTGTGATATAAATCTAGATCTAGATTTAATTATCATTACATATTTCATCATTCAAGCCTCACACTCTCATATCTGTGTGGTATTGATATAGATTTAATTATCCTTACATATCTCAAGACTCACCCTCTCATATCTGTGTGATGCTGGCTAGATCTAAGCATAATTTTATCTTTCATCGCTCATGGCTCAATCTCTCATTTTTATTGCTGCTGGTCAACAGCTCTGTAATAGGAGATTAGATTTAATTAGGCCTATGATTTCATATTTTATTATTCATATCTGTGTAATACACATACATTGAATTATTATGTTGTATCTCACAATTCAAGGCTCACTCTCAGTCTCTCATACTGCTGCAATTCAACATCTGTGTGATCAGATCTAGATCTAACTGTGATTCCATACCTCATCACCCAGGACTCACTTCCTCATACTAGATCTACTGCGTTCTGGCTATCTCTGGTGAATTTTAATCAGTAGCCTATCTTGCCAGTGCATCATCTTCAATTCATTGTAGGCCACAGTGTAAATCTAGAACTGGTTAAAAGCAAGTCAACAGGAAAGTTTTTAATTGTAACTGAGATTTATTAGTCGGTGACTTTATTGTGCGGTAAAAATGAAGATAACCGCATTCGCTAGACCTCTAATCCTACAGCTCTAACTAGCCTGCAGAGTGGAGAAATGTACGTTGCACATATCTGAAATAGATCTAGATCTAATTCTTCTGTGACGGAAATGACGGGCTTACTTTCATCAAGTTATTCATAAATTATTAAAACCGACAACTACCTGAGATGAAGTGCTCGGCACAAACAGAATGGGTCGACTCACTATTTTTAATGTCTAGATCTAGATCTGCTGGTTGGTAGCTTGTCAACCATACCACAGTCGAACGACGTTCGGTCAATTCTTTCACTTCCTTTCCTTTGTTTACACGAATGGTGGGGAATCTGACCAACTTTTATCCATCCTTTCCACCCCTGTCGCGCGTAGCAATCAACGATAATGCAGCTAGTAGGCATTTTAGTTAACAAAACCGCTTCGATATAATTATCTCTAAGTTACAGTAATCAGCTGATCCACCGGCCAAACAATCGCGATGGCGGAAAAACAAAACAAAAGCACTCTGTGGCGTCATGCGCATTCTACCTATAAGTTAGCCTATAGTTGACCGATGACGGAGCGGGAAATGCCTCCTACTGCGCATGCGATATTTCATTATCGTCACAAAGGGTGAGGTGGTGACGTAGAGCTTTGTTTGGCTTTCCGGCAACGCAGTGTAAAAAAGATTCTCGCGACCGGCCCATTTCTTTTACCAGCTTCTGCAACCCCACCTCACTACATCATCCTCTCCTTCTTGAGCGTCACTAATTTGTAATATAAAACATTTTAAGCAATATATTCTAGTGATCGCCATATAACATGTGTCTGTATTTTGTTTTATTAAATTACTTGTCATCCCTTACCTATAGTAAACCGTGCCCTTGTCATCAGCACTGAGGACTGACCTGTGGCAAAATGGTTAAAATGAGGCTGAAAAAATGTATTTTCATAGATTAATATGATAGTATTTTCCACATGATGAACATAAAAAAAGAAAATTCGCTTCATTGGTTACCGCGGAGGAAAAAGAAACAAAACAAGAAGAAACAAAAAAAAACACAAAAAAACTGAGACAACAATGATAAGAGTGATACGGCTGAGTACATTGAGGTGAGATTGGAGGAAGACAAGGGAGAAGGAGGTGGATGGCGAAAAGAGTATGGAGAGAGAGAATGTAAGTATAGATATGCAGGTATGGTATGGGTAATGAATTAGTGAACGGATAATTGAACGAATGTGATATGAAATTGAGCTGTGCATGTGAATCTGTGAGATGCAGGAGCAAAGAGAATGAATGATTATTGTAAAACATGAGGCGGGTGTGAATTTTATGATGCATGTTGTTATGGGACCGTAGTGTTTGGGATAGAAAACTGTAGATGAGCAATGAACACCACAGAATAGACATACCACTATAAAAGAAGTAAGACCTGCAATGTAGTCATGAAAGGCTTTTTAACCGCTGAGCATTAAATTCTACAAAATATCATAATACCCATAGAAAGACGAAAAGGTGTACTGTGGGGATATTTGAGAAGGTCTTGAAGTTCGCTTCATTTTTAATATTTTCGATGATTTTGAGCCATAGCTGAGTTGAACTAGAAAATATGTATTTATAGAGAGATCTCATTGCCTCTGTCATGGTTTAAGTGAGCTATAAATGCCGTGCTGGGTCACGACTTGCAAGGAGTTGATTTTTCACGGTCTCGTTGATTATAACCAGCGTAATTTGTCCTTGAACTGTTCTCGTGAACAGTTTGTTTTTGAAACACTTTTTCTTAGAGATGGAAAGAAAGTGGGGCGAGATAGAATAAATGGATAAGTTAGGAGTGACAGTGCAATTCTCGACCCCGTGATTTTGATGAACACTTAGAAGGGAAGAGAAGGGGTGAATAAGGATAGATAGTTTAAGACGCTTAGTCGCGTTCAGAAATTCGTACATAAAATGTAGAAAGCACGAGGGTTTAAAGACTTCAGTAATTGTTTTGACATTTTAAATTGACCTTGTCTGTTTTTAGTACAAGGCCGTGACCAACTCCCACGTAGAATATATTAATACTGCGAGATGAGCTCGCATGGATGCACCAATCAAATCTAGGGATTTGGACGGTAGTTTGCAGGTGGCTGCACAGTATAAAAGTGTAGCCATACCTATGTCCATTACTCCATACAGAAAATTCCAATCTGTGCAGGCGTCGGCACGATTCTGCCTGAAGAATCCTAAGTCTGTTCGATGTCATGTCTAGTCCACTATAGACATTTGAGATGAAGCCATATGCTTGAATGAGATATGCCCACTGCTATTGTCCACTGTTCCCTGGTTGTTTCTAACACCAGGGACCAAGCGTAAGTGTTTGTCCATTGATGACTCAACAATGAACGAGGAGCTGAACATAAGTTATCCACTAGGACAGGATTGCCGCATATACTAGGAGTGCTACCCAAGAATGCAAGACAAAGACTTATATTGACTTGCAACTAGTATGAATGTATAGCATACACATCTGTGAATTGGGATTGATTTGTCTGGATGAGGCTGGGAATTGCCAGCCCATCCTAGAGTAGATCTCTAGACTTAGCTACGTCAGTTTATATTGACGGGCTCGATTCATTATAAGCGGTAGGCACAAATAGCTGAGATGACATCGTCGCCAGAGCCCATATTAGTATATTGATTGATATATAGTAGGCAGACCAGATCTGAGAGATATATAATTAGTACTTAAATTGTTAGTGAGTCAGAATTATCATAATATTATAGGAATCTGGAGAAGACTTCGAGTGACATATTATTGAATTTAGATTTGATGCTGCTGATGTTGTATTTACTATGTAATAGATCTAGACAAAATTGTTAGGGTAATTAATGTAATTAAATTTGTGGCCCTGCAGGTCTGTTTATGAAACTTATTCAGATTGTTCTTAGTGTGTGGCATGGTACGAAAGATTAAATATTAAATACCTCTCGATTTAAATGCAGTCATAATACCATCATTGAGAAGACCCTCTTCATAACAGCTAGAGGGGACTTTAGTCGAGTCTCGTAACACTGGAGGGCACTATCACCCAGTCCAGATTCGTAACAGCCTCCAAATTGAGAAACTAGGTCGCTGCGGTAAACAAAAAATTGATGAAGGATTGAATGCTAACATTTTTTTCACGAAGCCCAACGTGTCTCGCAGGACAAATCGACTAATACTGATAGTGAAACCTCTCATACATACTCTCTGGTTGAACAAACAAAAGTGTTCCTACATTTTGAACCGGGAAAAAAAGACGCATTTCCTTCGATTAGAATTAAAAAGTATGACAGGAAATTTCACTCTGAACCTCAATTTACACATTGGCGATCGAAATTCAACTTTAAAAATCATATATTCTGTGCATTCCCCGATTCAGAGGGCCAACTAGTACTACCAAAAAGGTACACATGGCAGGAAAACGTCATCAATTTTGAGCACCCTGCGCCAAATTGGCTGAGATCGATTGTTCGTAACTAGGCACGCGCGCAACGATGTGCAATGTAACGTATTGCAAACGCTGACACGTTTTCCCTTGAATAAATTTCGAAATTCATTTCCAGAAGAGAATTTGAACACTATTTACACCTTCCTTGGTCATTCTTTTTCGCCTTAGAACAGCAGGACGGGCCTATCAAAAGAACAATCACACTAATCTCAACCACTATACTGAAAGTAAAATGAAGCACTGCTACATGTAGTAGAGTCCTGTAGAGGTGTAAGCTTCCTTTGCAATACGCTTACTTACAGTCAAAGATATTGATTGGTCTAGAGGCAAGGTGCTCGCCTCTCATGCCAAGGGTCCCGGGTTCTAAACCCGGGCAGTGCAGGCATGTTGGAAATTGGATTTTTCTCATATTTTCAAGTCCCTGGTCCTATTGGGGGGTAGGATCGAATACCTAGTCTTCTCGGATAAGGACGAAAAAATTCGGAGGGCCCGTGTGCACGTTGCGCACGTTAAAGATACCTTGGCAGTTGGAAATCATAAAGAGCAGGCCGAAAGGCCGCTGCCCGGGCAAAATTGAAAATTGAAATTAATAGATTAAAAAGTTATCCATATCACCCCCCCCCCCCAATATTGTTATTAATAAATATTCAAATATTATTTGAGTTGTGTGTTGTGTGAACTGATGTGAGTTGTGAACTGCTGTGAGTTGTGAACTGTTGTGAGTTGTGAACTGCGCCTAACAGGCTGCGTTACAATTTGCTCTGAGATAGAGAGAGAGAGTGAGTGAGACAGGGAGAGAGAAAGAAGCAGTGCAGTGTGTTGAGCGCTTCGCCGGCAGCTCCATTCTGCTCTGTGGTTGACATGTTGTTTCTGTAAAGCGCATAGAGCATTTTAAATGGATATGCGCTATATAAATGCTATACATTATTATTATTATTATTATATTAGAGAAAATAAGATGAGACACTGCCTTCTTCGCACCACTAAAAAAATCGTGCACACAATTTGCTCGCTGATCGGAGGCGGGGCCCATGGCGCATAGTATGAAATGAATGCTTGAATACTGGTAAATTTATGATGCAAAAGAGTGAAAGTGCTACTGCGACTTAAATAAAAAAACAACAAAGTTTTCCCACAGCGAATGTGTTATAATTCCACAATATAACTGACGCCAATCAAGGCCTATAGCTTTTGCTGAACACTGAACAAAATTCAATATTTACTCTACTTGGCTTTGTAAAATATATCACTTTTCATGATTTCCGCGCGATGGCCGCACGGTGGCGGTGCCAAATCTGTGCACGCTTTAAAGCAACAGCTGCTTCATCTTATCAATTGTAATATCTGTGCTACAAGGGAGCTGGAGGGTGAACATGTAAGCACATAAAATTTCGCGACCACGTGGCCAAAAATGATAAAATTTGATGTATTGCTCCAATGTTTGAATGATAAGTTACGTGGGCACTCCCGTTTTCGAAAATATGCAGACTTCAATATCATTTATTGAAAATGTTTTGAACTGCAAAATAAGAGACGCATTTCCGCCTAGTAGAAACGAAAAGTTTAACCGGAAATTGCGTTCTATATCTCTCTTGACACATTGCCGGTCGAAAGAGAAATTTTGTAACATGTGTGTATTTGGCAAGAAATTGTGAAATAACAAAACGACCCATTAGTCATTAGTCTTTGCATCCCAGTAATGTCGACGTCCATATAATATCTCTGATGACACAGTGACGTAGAAGAAATCTAAAGAAGAAACGAGGGTAGGAGAAAGTTTCTACTTTTGTTCTAAAGGGAAAGGAATTTCACAGCTATCCTGGGATACTTTTCGAATATTTCTCACGGCGACCTCCTTCACCTGATAGAGTGTATCTGGCCCAAGCAAATAGGGACGTTGCCCATTCCAGCACAGATTTCAAACAAAAAACAACATGGGAGATGACAATAACACAGAGGAATATATTATGAATGTGTTACGGATTGGTACACTAACTGAGTTTCGGAGACAATTTTTGTTTGTCATTTTTCATTGCATTGTAATGAATTTCATTGTTTCTTTGTTTATTTATGTATTCATTTATCTATTTATGTATCAAAATAGTTTTGGAAACGTAAATTTTTATACTGATTTGATTTGTCGTTTTCATTATCTTTTTCTTATTACGCTGTGGTTGGCTGCCCTGCTTGAAGAACGCGATCTGTAGGGATTCGCCCAAGCTCCAAGTCAAAAGCATTAAAATCTGAATAATTTTTACAACAAACAATTTTTTTTGTCCGGAGAGGTAATTTTATCACATATCATATGCTATTGTCAAATAAGCCATACGAGATGGCTCGTTGGATAATTTTATTCATGTACAACTGTGCTCCTGAATGAATCTTCAAGGTGATTTCTTGAGGTCGGGGACAGTATAAGAGAGCAAGCTAATGCGGTGATTGTCAACAGTCTAAAGGTTATGCTCGACTCTTACCTTCTACCGTCATGATGAAGCTTCAGATAGCAGTCCTGGGCGCCTTAGTGGTGATCCTGTGTCTCGAATTCACGCCATCGGCAGCACGTAAGTTATCACTGTAATGTTGTGTCATAGGCAAACTTTAATCCTCCTTATCGTCATTCAGAGATTTGTTTCTTTCAAATTAATAATTATGCTAATTCCCTGACTGTCAAAAGACAGAGATATAACTCAGTAAGACTGGGAAAATGTCCATTAGTCAAAACTATTGATTTTCATAATTGCAGCCTCCTGGAGAGTTTAAACTATATTTGCCCACCTTGTGAAGCAGTTGTTCTCTGAATTTGTTTGTAAATATTTTACAGTAATTGTTAAGTTTCGTATGCCCCCCAACAGCAAGTGGAAGGTTTTCATTTTCCACATTTCAAAGAACATTATCATAAATATTTATAGCGTTAGCCAAATTAGCTCTCATGATAGATGATTGTCATCGAACTGACATTGTTGTACAGTGGGATTCATTGATTCTATAGAAACCTATTCCAATATTCACTAAAAAGTGACAGACAGACAGACAGACAGATAGGTGTACTGACGAACGTATAGATAGATAGATAGATAGATAGATAGATAGATAGATAGATAGATAGATAGATAGATAGATAGATAGATAGATAGATAGATAGATAGATAGATAGATAGATAGATAGATAGATAGATAGATAGATAGATAGATAGATAGATAGATAGATAGATAGATAGATAGATAGATAGATAGTGTCACGATCACGTGCGTGAAGATGGTCACGACCACGTATGTGATGAGTACCTAAGTTATTTACCTTTCAAACCCAGCTAACAAGCCAAGCAAGCAGACCAGCGATCAACGGACACATGGAGTGAGATTTAAATTAAACGATATTTAATTATAAATGCATGACAAAACTTATGTCAAAACATTCAACTCATGATAATCACATACATAATCACAAAAACAGAGATATATTGCAAATTTACTCTTGGGGATCATGGCTATTATCTATTCCCCGTTTCACATCTAGATCTAATCCCTCTGTCTATAAACTTAACTACGTATACTTAATAGTCTGTCAACAGCTGCCCTCCTGGTTGATGCAGTTTTACGTCTCCAGAGTTCACACGATCCTTTCTAGATCTTTAACTTCGACGATAAAAGGGGAAACAGACGTCCCTGGCTTCACACAAATAAGAACACACAGTTCACACCCGCCATCGTAGATTACTAGCTCCTTGAGGGGTTATCGTCCCGTCCTCAAAGACTCTTCTGCAAACACACAGCACATCGACGGTTCACACCCGCCATCGCAAATCACGAGCTTCTGATGGGTTCCCATCCTATCATCAGAACTCCTCAACTTCTGGTCCCCATGGCACGACCTTCCACTTGTCGCCCGGACCGATTAAATTCTTCTTATTGGAAAATACATGCGAACATCATGGATCCCTCACACACCTAACACTTCTGGTCCCCACTGGCACGACCTTCCACTTGTCGCCCGGACCGATAAATTCTGCGTCTTCCTTTTAGGAATGAATAACTTGGGGAACCTCATAGATTCCTCACATACATAACACCCCTGGTCCCCATGGCACGACCTTCCACTTGTCGCCCGGACCACTTCTCGCTGCGTCTTCCTTTAGGAATGAATAATTTGGGAACCACGTGTGTCGAGCTTCTCCTCTACTTATACTCCCGAGGTTTTTGCACACGCGACTAGTTTAAAGCGAGTCGTGTGTATCTATCCACGCTCGTCAATAATGTTAAAAACCGTGTTTTCCCCTGCTAAGCTCACCCCCCTAGACTCGTGGCGCACAAGGCCACCGACCTTCCTCGTGATATTTAATCTTTCATGCTCGACAACAACTTTAAACTCCCCTTCTCCCCTACTAAGTTTACCCCCTCCATACTCGTGGCGTACAAGGTCATCAACCTTAATTGACAATAGATAGATAGATAGATAAAACCAGAATCGCACAAAGGCGCGGGTAAGGTTATGAGGGACAAAGAGTTAAAAAATTATAATTCCAATTAAACTCCAGCTTGAGTTTACTATATTATAATCTATGTTTGTTACATACTTCGTCATAAAAGCCGGGTCTCCCAGTCATTTAATATTAATGTATATTAATAAACTGCTAACATTTTCAAATCATCAATGTCACCCAGGGTATGCTTAAGATAATTGTGTGTGGAAACTTCCAGCCCTATAGGTGCTATAATTATCTCCTGAATATATTGAGTTTTTTGCAGATTTCTGTCCTCTTCTTTTCTATCGTCTGCTCTGTCCCGGGTTCTTTTCCCAAAGGTGCATCAGAATTTGCCGAATGACGTCACTGGAGGTTATAGGGATAACTGTCAACCCAGACTTTGAGACTGTTTTGTACACGTGTACATTTTCAGAAAGAATTAAAATATCGACAATATCCTATTTGAAGATTAAGACAATAATGCAGAAGAAACATTGACAGTAAGAAAAATAAATTCAGAGAGCCTTAGTCATTCACCCAATTTGTATTACCTATCCCATCTGACCATCGGGGAGATGGAAATAGGACTTTGAGCAGGATATAATCGCTGAAAATGTCCTGAGAATCATCTCAATCTCTCTTTCTCTCTTCCCTCTTTTCGTCATTTTCCTTAAGTCTTAATGTTTACCGGGGAGTGGTGGAATTGTAAAGAGTGTCTCAACAACAATAATAATGAAAATAATAATAGTAAGCACAAGAAGCTGAAGAACAAGTAGAAGGAAAAGAAGACTTGAAATGAAACGTTTGTGTCAAGGAGACCACAGGAGAGGTCCAGGGAAATAGCACTGCTCGTCAAACAAATGTTTCGGCTTCAGATTTCTTTGCATCTTTGTCATCATCATCATCATCACAAAAACAAAATTAACTATTGGTAAAATTGGAACAAGACCTAAGGGAGACACAAAATAAAATGACAATGCTTATACATGTTTTATGTCCTTGCACGTTTCTGCATAGCTTATAACAATTGTTTTTCCCGCTTTCACTGCAGCTCCTAAGAGAGGTTAGCGATGTTCCAAGAGTTATTGCATCAAATATTGCTCCTATGGCTACGTGCATGGCGTTGACACCTATGGATGCAACGTCTGTTGTCTAAAGTATTATGATGGATCGGGCTACTACAAAGGCAACGGCTATCCCTACTATGACTACAGCAACGGTAAAGGCTATTACTACGGCAAAGGCTACTACTATGGCAAGAACAAAGGCTACCACCATGGCAATGGCTACTACTACGGCAATGGCAAAGGCTACTACAACAGCAATGGCAAAGGCTACTACAACAGCAATGGCAAAGGCTACTACAACAGCAATGGCAAAGGCTACTACAACAGCAATAGCAAAAGCTACTACTACGGCAATGGCAAAGGCTACTACTACAGCAATGGCAAAGGCTACTACAACAGCAATGGCAAAGGCTACTACAACAGCAATGGCAAAGGCTACTACAACAGCAATGGCAAAGGCTACTACCACAGCAATGGCAAAGGCTACTACAACAGCAATGGCAAAGGCTACTACAACAGCAATGGCAAAGGCTACTACAACAGCAATGTCTACAAAGGTTACGGCAGACGCTACGGCTACCACAACAACTACAAATGGTAGGCCAAAACATGAGGCAAAAACGACGACAAAGCATGGAGCAAAGCTGATACAAACCTCCCTGGTGATTTTATTGGTGATCTGCATTACAGATTTGCTACATTGGCTTATTTACGGCTTTCATTTTGTTTTTTTATCATTCATACGAACTTTTCTTTCAGTTTTCAAGTTTATTATCTTGAATTTAATAGTTGTTTACAAGATCTGAAGCTGAAAAGCCCTTTAAAAAAACAACACCTGTGATACTATCAGAGGCTCCCATCGCCTGGGCCTATAATGAAAACTAGGAAATGAAGACAATTTGTCAGAAATACTAGGTAACGGAGTTTAGTTCAGTAAATGGAATTCGATCAATTGCAAAATAAATTAGTGGAGTAATACTTCAGCAATCACAGAACTTTTTGACAACAGCAAAAAATCTGGCCTATTTCGTTGGACTCTGTTAAATTCTATCCTGGGCTAACTGTCCATTTCGATCATTTGGGGCGTTATGGGAGTACACTTCAGAGAAAAGAAAACTAAAAGACAGCTTTATGGTTCAAATTAAAATTTATCCGACTGACTTTTGATTCTATTCATTTAAATGATCTCTTTAAATTAGCGGTGACAAAACAAAGTGTAATATATGTAGATGCTTTATTCTGCAAGTAGTCGCTAATTATATTTACCACGAAATGAACAGAATTTAATTTGACACAAAATCTCGTTCATTTTTGTTAATAACTCAATAAATTTATTAGTTTTATTTTCATTGCAGAGCTCACAATATGGCGTTTCTATTGTTGTGTTTTCGAGTGTTTGCTTGGCTCTGATAAGTTTAAACGTAAAATCATGGACTTTCCTTCAGGTAGTATAATGAAAGGTGTTTCATGAACACTACATCTTCATAAAATTCTCAGCATAGCCAAAACGTCAAAAATTTCTGTGGTAAACTGGTTTACAGATGTTGAACTCACCTAACTCTCTTTCTCTCTCTCTCTCTCTCTCTCTCTCTCACTCTCTCTATCTCTCTCTCTCTCTCTCTCTATCTCTCTCTCACTCTCTCTCTCTCTCTCTCTCTCTCTCTCTCTCTCTCTCTCTCTCTCTCTCTCCTTCTCTCTCGCTCGCCTTGTCTATTCATCTCTGAATTTGTCTGTCTCTTAAACGTAGTTTATGAAAGTTTTCGGAATTTTAATAGGAAACTAAAACGGAGACTAGTAATCTACTATTTCAGACATTTCAACAATTTGATATTAGGTGTTTACAAGAAACACAGTCATATTAAGGAAGCGAAAGCGACTGAGTGGATGAGGGAATGGACGGGGGAAGTCAATTTTTGACCAAGCACCAATTAGAGTAAAAGCCAGCTCACAAGGGTAAAGAGAAAATTCCCACAAAATAATGTAAATTACTGTCATTTGATACACGGTGCATGGGAACTTAATTCCAAAGGTAAAGCAAATTATAAACTGTATAATTATTAAACTGTTACTGTCCAGTAAAGCTGCGGGGACTTGAAGGTTTTACAGTGCGGCTAAGTGATATCATCAGGAAGAAAGGCCAGAGCAATTTAATAGTATGTGGGCATTTCAATGTGATCTTTAATCTTGAGATAATTTCGGGTTCACCACATGGAAACAAAGAAGTAGAATTATTCTCAAATTTGGTGCAAACATTGGATTTGTATGACTGTTGGAGAGGATTAAAGAAAGAAAGAAAGTAATTCACATGGCCGAGGAAAGAACCATTTTTGTGGCCAGAAGACTAGATTGTATTTTTTCGATAAATAATTAACGCCATTTATAACAAATGTTGAAATTAAAGATTTTACGTCCACAAACCATCGTGCGGTTTCCATAAAATTTCTAGAGCATAATATCAAATACCGTGTCTTGACTTCACTCATGTATCACTCAGCCTCTATGGCTGCTAGAAAAAAAAAATGAAACCACTGGGCTAATGTTCATCTGATCGGCTCTCAAGTTTCATCACAAACAGAGGCAATTTTCTGCGTCAAACCGCAAACGCAATGATTATGTGCGCCGGAGTGAGGAAGTCGCGTTGCTCGCCCTTGTGTTTTCAAAGTGAGTAGGTCATCGTGGCCCAATTCTGATCAGAAAGCATTCTTCTGGTAATCATTTCTATTATAATCATCGAAGTCCACACATTTGTTCTTAAAATGATGGGAACGCGTGAGAAGACTGTTTGTATGATAAAATTGTGCACCGACGTCCTCATTATTTTTAAATGTATCGCTTTGAATCTTTGAATCGGGCGAGCTGAAACCAATCTGGTGGCTGGTGATTATACCGCACTGCTCGATAACGTCTGTCGCCAGCAATTGGTGGTCCTCCAGCTAGCACCCAGCTGGGTCGTGGTGTGGCTTGTTAGTTGTGTTTTAGTGTGTGCTGCATAATAATTAGGTGGCGTGCCACCACACGCCGACCCTGGTCTGGTTTACCCCTCACTGGCAACCTGCTGGGATGCATAATAATTAGGTGGCGTGCCACCAAACTGGAGCCTACGCCAGCCTCTGTCTGACTTACCCCTAATAATCTGTGTGTAAATTCGGTGGGACTTGTGAAATAGTGCGGGAGAATTCGTCAAGTATTCATGGGAAACACATAAAATATTATGAAAACCTTTGCACTAAAAAGCATCAGTGACGGCGATGGATGATAAATTAGATAATTTCTTAGATGGGATAGCTTGTGACAGATTAGCCGAGGAAGATTGGGAATAGTGTGATTTAGACATTAGTTTGGAGAAAATGGTGATTCGGCTTCAGAATGTGGTGGAATTAATGGTAATTTTAAAAGTCTTTTGGTGATTTTTAAAGACACGCTTATATAATCGTTATGTAGAATTGATCGAACAGGGCGCATTGTCAATTAGTTGCGGGATACACTCACTATGACACATGAAGCCAACAGCAGTAATCGAGAAGATCTGATCAGTTGGCGACCCATAACACTAAAATGGAATGTCGCAATATCGGGTCATATACTGCCTTCCTTTTGCAAGTCTGACGAGCTTTGTGCTTCCACATTTCTTCCTCACTCAGTGCTGGATGATTGTGTGAGAGTGAACTTGAAAGTAGGATCGTTATTTCCACGTCTGTAATCCGGCGTGCTTTGCAACCGTTCTTCTTTATACACCTCCACTCGATTGTCGAGGCTGTCGTTCTCTATTTGCAAAATCTGTATTTTTCAACCATCAGGCCGACATTTCCTCTATTTGTGACAATGCCTTCTATCTTCTCTGAATGCTTTAGACAAAGTGATCCTCAATTTCTGCACGAGGAAGACCTTCAAACCTTCAAACGTAACGCGGGGTTTTCAAAGAAAAAAAAATTAGCCTGGATGCACTATCATGAGTGTGTTCCTCGTCAATATAATATAAACTAGTCATCCACGGATAGAGAAGGGCAGATTTAGTCATTTTTGAGCGAAAAGATATCGATAATCGAGAGCTTGAAGATTTAGTGAGGATATGAAGGGAACACAGTGGGCCGAAAACGGGTAAGAAAATGGGTGTGTCCGCGGGCCGAAACCGGGTACGAATTTTTTTATCTGGGCCGAAAACGGGTTCTTCCACAATATAAGAGGTTTAAGAAATATTGATAAAGAAAAACAGTTTTCAGATATATGAACAGTAAAAAATTTGATATATAACAAGAAAAGTATGTAAATCAAGATGATGAGGGCGAATGGAGAAAACAATGGGCATGTCTTTTTTTTTCAGTTCACCGGGCATTAAACATAGTAAAGGTTTAATTGCATTGCTAGGAAACTGTTACGGGTTGGGGTATGCCCTCAAATGTTACGGGGTGGTATATTATGGAATGTAGGTGTTCGACTGCATTTAATAATAATCGAGAGGTTTTACTAATTACTCTGCCATACCATGCCACATACACTAATAACAATTTCGAGTAAGTTATATCAAGGACCTTGTAGGGCCACAAATTTATTACTTAAAATTCCTTAACAATTTCGTCTATCTTACATATTAAAAAGACAACATCAGCAGCATCAAATGAAAATACTATAATACATAACTAGAAGTCTCCTCTAGATTCTTAAAAGATTAGGAAATCTATATCATTCTGACTCATTCACAGTTTACTTAGTAATCATTTATCTTCAGAAATATAGTCTGCCTACTATCTCACAAATAATATTCTTATGTCTCAGACGACAATATTAACTCAGTAATAGCTTATAAAGGATCAAACCGTCAAGACACACTGACGTAGTTAAGATAGATCTAGATCTGCTCTAGGATGGGCTGGCAATCCCCAGCCTCATCCAGACACATCAAATTACAATTTACAAATGTGTATATCAGTCACTCAGTCTAGATCTTAATGGCAAGTAAAAACATTATAGTCTTGCATCCTTTGGTAGTACTTCTACTGGAAAAGTAGGGTCAGATTCACGTCATCGTCGACGCACTGTCTCAAAACTTACGATTGGTTCCCTGAAACAATATCAGGGAACTGGAGAAAATAGCTGTGGGTAAATTCATTGTCTATCAAGGACATAGACATGTCTTTAACAGTCTCATGATTCTCTCAGGCTGAATCTTGCCGACACCCTCGCAGGAGGAAAGGATCTGCATGGAGTGGATAAACCTAAAGATGGCTTCGCTTATATCTTCTGCAACCCCAGCCAACTGCTCAAATTTGATTGGTGCATCCATTTCGAGCTCAGCTCGCAGTCTATTAATAGTAACAGACAAAGTTAAATTACTATGTCAAAAGCTTTCGCAAAGTCTCTCCACCCTCTACGTTTTATGTACGAATTTATTCACTCCTTATTCGCCCCGTCTTCCCTTGCTAAAGTACACCCAAACCACGGGGTCGAAAACTGCACCGTCACTGTTAATTTATCCATTCGTTCTATCTTGCCCCACTTTCTTTCCATCTCTAAGAAAAAGCGTTTCAAAAACAAACTGTCCACGGGAATAGTTCAAGGACGTTTGCACTGGCCAAAATCAATGATGACATGAAATAAACAAAGCGTGACCCAGCACGGCAATTCAAATCCTAACCCTGACATATCCCCCACCCCAGTGAAAATTTTAAGAAAAATTTACACGATAAGATCCAAGAAATCCGAAAGTTATTGTGGAGGGGCTTAAGCAGTACTGTAGAAAGATGAGCCTTAAGCTTGAGAAGAAAAATCTAAATAAGAACGTGCATATTGGATGGACAAAAAGCATACAATTATTGATGCCACGTTCTATAGAATCTAATCTATCTAAACATTTTTACTGCACACAATCAAAATTCTCAGAAACATCTATAATAATAATGAGTATATCACCGTATACTGCTGGATTAAAGTATAACTATTATCAAATAATGAAGCCTTACTGAAGGAATAGGCTCATAATTATTTAGTCAACACACACAATTGCTGCTTATATACACATTCACACACAATATATTGTTAATTAAAATACTGTGGTATCCAATGGCAGCAGTAGCTCTGGTAGCTTGGTTTGCCATGTCTCTATCTCATTGACCCGCTGACAAGGGCGTCAGGTTTGCCAGAAGTTCAGGTCACAGTCAGGAATGACGCTGGTGGAAAGAGGATATTCACAAAAAAGGATTGTAAAAATGGTTCATAAAGTAATGAACAAGATAAATGTGAATCCATCCACCGTCTAGAATTGAGGGGGACAAGCACTATCCAACCCCAATACAAGACACAACACTCTTTAATAGGAATTTAAATGAGACGTGACAAAATATCAGCTTGGGAATTGTCACCGCCCGGGATAGACCGGATAACAAACCGGTATTCCTGGAGTGCAAGACTCCACCTCGTTAATCGAGCATTTTTAGATGAGTAGATATCGCGAAAATGCGTTTACAGCAAAAATGATAGCGAGGCACTCTCGCTCGACAATTGCATAGCGGCATTCCCTATCTAGCAACTTGCGGCTGGCGTATAGACATGGCAGCAAGGTATCGTCTCGTTCCTGTAATAACACAGCTCCCAATCCCTTGTCCGACGCATCAGTGCGGACAATAAATATTTGGTTTATATCTGGTAGTATGAGAATGGGGGAAGTGGAAAACAATTGTTGAACGGTACGAAGTGTATCAGCACATTCGGTTGTCCATTTCACTTTATTAGGAAAATTCTTTCTTGTGAGGTCCGACAACGGAGCTGTAAGCGAAGAAAAATTTGGAATGAATTTCCTATAATAGTTAAGAAAGCCCAATAAACTACGAACTTCTTTCTTAGTTCGAGGTGGTTGGAGCTTTAAGATGGTAGTTATCTTCTTGTCATCAGGAGTCTGAACGCCGTGGGCAATTGTATGGCCCAGAAAATTAATTTCATTATATCCTAAAAACAGCTTACTGGGTTTCGCCCTAAGGCCAGCTCGACGAAGAGCAATAAAAACTTGTCGTAGGGCTGCGATGTGGCCCGACCAATCGGTTTCATAAATACAAATGTCGTCAAAATACGACAATACGGAATTCATACCCTGGAGCAATATTGTCATCATACGGGCGAAAGTAGCAGGGGCTGTAACTAACCCGAAAGGCATATAGCGCCACTGCATAAGACCCAACGGAGTCTGAAAAGCGGTATATTGCTTGCTATTCTCATCAAGCGGAATTTGCCAATAGCCTTTGGAAAGATCAATTTTAGAAAAAATCGTTGCCCTGGCTAACTGAGCAAAAAGATTCTCCTGGTTGGGAATCGGTTCAGCGTCATATATCGTAACCTCATTAAGTTTACGATAGTCAATACAAAAACGCACGGTATCATCTTTTTTTTTCACTAAGACGATGGGTGAGTTATATGGACTCGTCGATCGCTCTATCACTCCTAGGTGAAACATGTTACGTACCTCGGTTATTATAGTCTCTTGTGCGTGCAGCGGACGCGGGTATGGTTTAACAAAGACGGGTATATCCGTCTTTAATCTTATAACATGCTGTACCAAAGAAGTATTACCTGGTAGATCAGTAAAGACTGTAGTAAACTCGTCAAGCAAATCTTTTAAATCTTGTCTTTGCGATTCAGATAAATCTGGATTTATATTTACATCCGAAGTGTTTTCAGAAGATCGAAGTGCGGGGATTGAATTCTCAATCTTAATAGGATCATCATCGTCAACTGAAACTAAGGCCGCATTGGCCTGAGCAACCACATTTCGGAGATTATTCTGTCGATTATCATCGTCGGACAGGTACTGCTTTAACATATTTATATGGAAGACTTTGTCCTGTCCTCGAATCTTGATAAGATAATTTACTCGAGAAAGTCTCTTTAGAACTTTAAAAGGTCCCTTCCATGTAAGAAGGAGTTTATTTTTCGTTTCCGGAAGGAGAACAAGAGTTTGGTCTCCGACGGCCAAGGTTCGCAATCGGCTACCTTGATCACGATATTGTTTATAAAGACTAGCATGCGCAGCTGAAGATTTTTGTGCGAGCTGACATGCGTTAAGAATTCGATGGCGCAAGTCTACAACGTATTGATATGCAGACCGCGTATCATTGTCGTCGGTGTCTGATCCGGCGAATAAATCATGAAGTATGGCCATTGGACCACGCGGCTTACGACCATACAATAATTCGAAGGGGGAAAAACCCGTCGATGCGTTCGGTAGTTCTCGGTATGCAAAAAGAATAGCGGGGAGTTGTCGATCCCAATCACTCGGCTTGTCGGCGGAAACTCGTGCAAGCATACTTTTCATAGTAGCATTCCACCGTTCACAGCAGCCATTAGACTGTGGGTGGTATGGAGACGTCAATCTTTGCTTAATCCCGACCAATTGCAAGACTTTCTTAAAAAGTTCAGAGGTAAACTGTGGACCTCTGTCCGATAAAATTTCAACAGGAAACCCAAGACGCGAAAAAATAGTAATAAGGGCTTCAGCGACATGATCAGCTGAAATGTCTTTTAGCGGAATGGCCTCTGGCCAACGGGTTGCGTAGTCAATGACAGAAAGTATAAAACGATGTCCTCTGTCTGACTTGTGTAGAGGTCCAACTATATCTACGGCAACGCGCTCAAATGGTCTGGAGACCATAGGCATCTCCTGCAGAGGAGCTCGCGATGCTCTTCCTTTAGGAGTACGTCTCTGACATACGTCACATGTTGATACGAACCGGTTTACATCTGCGTAAATACTGGGCCAAAAAAATTGCGATAGTATTCGAGACTTAGTTCTGGCCTTTCCCTGGTGACCCGCCAAGGAAGTGTCATGCGCGAGACGAATAATGTCGCGACGAAAAGATCTCGGTACTACAAGTTGCATAATGGCCTCTCGCTTATTCCGAAAATTACGATATAATAAGTCATCTTTAATAAGAAACTTAGAGGTATCCGGTGCGGTAGGATCAACCTTAACAAACAAATGTTTCAATGTGGGATCTGAATGTTGCTCATCATGAAATGCACTAGACGTAATGTTCACTTCAATAGTAGGATTACTCAATGGACTGTCTGCTCGTCGACTCGATTGTAGGCGTGTTGTCGCACAAGCAACACTCTCATCCTCAGTCCAAATTTCCAAGTTACCGATAGGAAACTTATTTACTTGAGGTACATTCCCTATGATTATATCAGCCACTGGATTAGGCAGTACACATGCAGTAACAATACCTGTGAGAAAAGGTGTATCAATATAAACTTCTGCAAGACGGAATCGCTCTACAGATCCGCCAAAAGTAATACAAGTTACCTCCTTGTCCAAAAATTGTGTTGGACGGACTAGTGACTGTCGAACGCCGATAGTCGTGCATCCGGAGTCACGTAGAACAGAAGCGCGAATCGCGTTCACGCGGCCCTGGTAAAATGTTAATTCACCCAGTTCATGTAGGGCAGACATGACTGGAATAGTCTTTGATTGTCATGAAGATTCAGAATGACCGTCAGTCTCATAAGGTGTAGATTTAACCGAGCAGGCATTTGCTGCTTCCATTTTCACGTTACAAAATCTCTGTATGTGGCCTACCCTATTACACCTAAAACATATAGTACGATTAGGATCGTTTCCACGATAAGGAAGACTCTGCGGTCTATTATAATTATGATTATCATCAAAATGGACTCGTCGCGGCGGTCCCTGAGGCCGGTTATATTGTTGGCCTGGATAGTTGCCACGATAATATGGGCGAGGCTCGTAAAAAGAATAACTCTGGTATCCTCGACGCGGGGATACATTACCTCGATTCGGAAAATCTCTTTGTCTAATAAAAGGCGGCTCTGATTGAGAGCGCGGATTTGGGGCCTGACGACGAGTCGGCCTTGAACGATCGTGTCCGGTTGGCGCTCCTTTGCCTACGTTGGCATAACACGGTGTTGTGGTTGAAGGCTTTGCCAAAGGACGATTTGGGTGGGCGGACGCATACCGTTCCGCGCACGATGTGATTTCTTCAGAGGATGTCGGTGCCCTCTCTTTAAGGTGGGCAACCAAATCGGAATGACATGCCGTATAGATTTGGTCCTTTAAGACCAAATCGTAAAGTTGGGAATAATTTCCGGTAGTTACGTTCGCGAGCTCAATCCAGCGATCTAAATAATGTTTCAGCCGATTCACATAAGTTGAGAAATTTTCAGATGGCTCAGGTTTACATGAGCGAAATCTTTGATGAAAGCCATCCTCGGTATGCTGGAATCGCTTCAGCAGTGCTGTTTTAAGCTTGTCATAATCGTTGGCATCCTCTACCTTGAGGCTATGAAATACTTCTAAAGCCTTACCTGTTAATAAATTAGACAGGCATGAACTGTACATCGCCTGCTGCCATCCGACGCATTTAGCGTGTAACTCGAACCGATGCAAATATGCGTCGATCCGGTCGAGTTTTTCATTAAATGGTGGTAGTTTTGGTTTAGTAGCATAAGTATTGGTGGCAGTGGTGGGTGTTACAAGCGATTGTTGCTCTAACTTTTTCATTGCGAGTTCATGCTGTCTTTCCTTTTCTCTCTCTCTTTCTTTTTCTCTTTCTCTTTCTTCTTTTTCTCTCTCTCTTGCTTCTTTTTCTCTTTCTCTTTCTTCTTTTCGATCCTCGCGCTCTCGGTCTTGCTGTATTTGTCGTTCGCACCACGAGGCGCGTTCTTCTTCTGGTATGCCCAGAACTTTGGCAGATTCAAAGTATTTAAGAAACTCAGCCATGATATGTTAAAGTCTGTAAATAGTAAGTATTTACCTACTATTAAGGTATATCGCGGTATCAATTATATCATATGAACAGTTATTGACTGTTAATATTAATTCAGTGTCTTATGTTAGCACTGCTTCGCGAAAAGAACGTTCTATCTCTCTCTATAAATTACAGGCAGTATCACTTAAACTGCAAACACTTTATCTCTCTCTCTCTCTCTGAATATGAATTCTAGTAAGGCAGTGCCGTCTATCCGTTGCTCCCACTGCAATAAAATATATATATCGCCTTTACTGCGATAAATTAATGTCTTGAGTGATCACTCTCAAAATTTACGTCTCTCTCAACGCGACGAACCAGTGTCCTCTGTTATCACTGTCAAAATTGAATCGCTCTCTCAATGCGATGAATCAAAAATATATCTCTCTCTCAACACGACAAATTTGAAATATCTCTCTCTTCTCAAAACGCGGACACCCAGTGTCTTCTGTTACCACTGCAAAATTATTCTCTCTAGATCTATCTTCAACGTGAAATTGTCACGTGAACCAAAAAATTTATTATATCTCTCTCTCTCATATGTCAATACCAGATTTCAATTCAACGTGGTTTTAGCACGTGAAACACCTCAGGCATATATTGCAAACATATCAATGTTAGTATAGTAGTTCAAAGTTTATAAGGAAGCAAAAAGAAATACAATAAACAGGACGTATACTGACAAGTAAAACGAACGATAACAGACCCTACAAGTCCTAACTTATATTACAGAAAGTTTAAGAAAAGACAGGAGAGACATCTTCCTAAAGAAAGGGAGGAAGTAAAAGAAACGCCACAGTCTATACGAATAATGGATCCCTAAAAGAACTATTCACAGTGAAGCAAATCCCCCCGAGTTATTATAAATAGCCACCAAGGCACTCCAATATCCTTCGTAATGGCAAAGAAGATATGCTAAACTATGATCGCAACCAACCTCCCGCACTTAAACTAAACATATAGTAAATAGTAAAATGGCCTGGAACAAACACAGAGCGGAAAGTACGTCGCCCTCCTCAAGACTGTTAGTTAGATGGATCACTTATCTTTCTTTTTGAGGAATTCAGATGGTAATATCCTTAATCCATAGCTCCAAGCCCAAAAAAGTGTATTTCTGTCTGAGGTAGATCTGTACGGTGAAAGGGTTCCCTCGCCGGTGTCCACGGGTCAATGGGATGTTGAGTTCACCATATGAAATTGAAACACAATATTAAATTAGTACAAATTGCCTAAAATCTATCATGAAAAGGACCTGAAAACATAGTATTACAAAAGTACAATATCAAATAATGGAATAAAATTACAATAGGTTTTAAATAATTTATCTAAATGGCATGGCGTTATTAAAGTTCTTTAAGGGTCCCCTCCAGTGTTACGGGTTGGGGTATGCCCTCAAATGTTACGGGGTGGTATATTATGGAATGTAGGTGTTCGACTGCATTTAATAATAATCGAGAGGTTTCACTAATTACTCTGCCATACCATGCCACATACACTAATAACAATTTCGAGTAAGTTATATCAAGGACCTTGTAGGGCCACAAATTTATTACTTAAAATTCCTTAACAATTTCGTCTATCTTACATATTAAAAAGACAACATCAGCAGCATCAAATGAAAATACTATAATACATAACTAGAAGTCTCCTCTAGATTCTTAAAAGATTAGGAAATCTATATCATTCTGACTCATTCACAGTTTACTTAGTAATCATTTATCTTCAGAAATATAGTCTGCCTACTATCTCACAAATAATATTCTTATGTCTCAGACGACAATATTAACTCAGTAATAGCTTATAAAGGATCAAACCGTCAAGACACACTGACGTAGTTAAGATAGATCTAGATCTGCTCTAGGATGGGCTGGCAATCCCCAGCCTCATCCAGACACATCAAATTACAATTTACAAATGTGTATATCAGTCACTCAGTCTAGATCTTAATGGCAAGTAAAAACATTATAGTCTTGCATCCTTTGGTAGTACTTCTACTGGAAAAGTAGGGTCAGATTCACGTCATCGTCGACGCACTGTCTCAAAACTTACGATTGGTTCCCTGAAACAATATCAGGGAACTGGAGAAAATAGCTGTGGGTAAATTCATTGTCTATCAAGGACATAGACATGTCTTTAACAGTCTCATGATTCTCTCAGGCTGAATCTTGCCGACACCCTCGCAGGAGGAAAGGATCTGCATGGAGTGGATAAACCTAAAGATGGCTTCGCTTATATTTTCTGCAACCCCAGCCAACTGCTCAAATTTGATTGGTGCATCCATTTCGAGCTCAGCTCGCAGTCTATTAATAGTAACAGACAAAGTTAAATTACTATGTCAAAAGCTTTCGCAAAGTCTCTCCACCCTCTACGTTTTATGTACGAATTTATTCACTCCTTATTCGCCCCGTCTTCCCTTGCTAAAGTACACCCAAACCACGGGGTCGAAAACTGCACCGTCACTGTTAATTTATCCATTCGTTCTATCTTGCCCCACTTTCTTTCCATCTCTAAGAAAAAGCGTTTCAAAAACAAACTGTCCACGGGAATAGTTCAAGGACGTTTGCACTGGCCAAAATCAATGATGACATGAAATAAACAAAGCGTGACCCAGCACGGCAATTCAAATCCTAACCCTGACAGAAACTATGTAGAGCAGCGAGAAAAATTATTTGGAGATAAAAAAATTTTGGTTGTTCAGTCAGAAGAGATAATAAATCTGATCTTAATATAAATTTCTATGCACCTGTTGATAGTGAATTGTCTAAAAATAACATTTCTAAGACATTTAGCTGATGTGATAGATATGTTCATAAAGCCGAATGTGTATATTGTACTGGCTGGTAATTTAATATAGTGATTAACAACTCTGAAGGTATTTTTTCAGGGGAGCCACACACTAAGCAAACAGTGGCAGATTTTAACCAGTTTGTGTCATCTAATGATCTCATGCAATCAATACTTGGAGAATATTTTAATCCTATGTCAAGGAGCTTCAAACCCATGGAGGCCTCTCTCACTCGCTGTAACATGGCGGCTCGGCAGCCACAGTGAGGTCGATTCTGCTGGGTTGCATAGGCTCGCCCCCACTGTTTCATGAAGTTTAGGAGGTACAACAGGCGTATTATAGTTTGAGACTTCTGTTTTCAAAGGATTTTTCAAACAGCAAAGAAAAACAAAGTGCATCTAGGGTGGATTGAAAAAGTATAAAACAAAGCCTCAGCACCACAAAAAAGTCACTTATTAATGACTATCATAGGTTAAGCACAAAATCAGAAACAATTCTGTGGTAAAACCTTATTCAGTGTGCACCTCACTTTAAACATGCATTTAGCTAAATCATGCATGTTTCCGTTTGCGAAATTGAAATATAAAATGTTCAAGAGTAAAAAAAACACCCTCTGTTTCACTTTTTGAGCTTATGCGATGGCCGGAGTGTGAGAAAAGCTACAGTTTTAACTGTCAAACATCTAGCATTCACAAATCTTACTAAAACCAATATTTGAAGCTCTAAGTGAGAGAGAAAAAAAATCGTTGATTCTTTTAACAACAACCACAAAAACGGCAGTTTCGGGAACACAAAACAGGCTCATGAGACTGGTACAGTTAATGCAGGAAAACTGCCACGAGGGTGGTGGAACCAGCAACAGCAGTATTAGTAGTAGATGTAGCCTACTAGAAATGTTAGTAACTATCTGAGTGGCCCGGCCCTGCCCGTGATAAATCGATTTATTAGTTTCAGTTCTGGGTGATTATTATGGACCTGCTTCATTTTGCCTGTTCCTTTAGCTTTATTTTATTTTTGTTTGTTTGTATGTTTGTTTTTAGGTAAGTTTTACTGCTCTTCCTTTGTGCGTTGACGTCCTGCGCATCCCGTCAGCATCCGTCACGTGGTTATGATTTGCCCACGGGTTAGTTTGTTTCTTAGTGAACACATCGCAGGAAGTGATAACGTCATGATGTGTTAATGGAAAAGAAATATTATAATATTTTCCTAGGCATATTGAAAACACAAACCTGTACTTTTGGCCCTGCAGCGCCAGTCTCCCAATTCCAGACCCTTTCTTTTTCCTGGTCTAAGCACATTGAGAAGTCTAACTCAATCTCATCATTCAAACCAGTCCTAACCGGAAGTGGTTCGCGTATTGTAGTCGTTCACCCTTCCCATAGAACTCGAAGCTTTAGGTCGAACATTCGTTCAAGTTTGAGTTAAATTTCGATGACAAAATGCATTTTTAAAGCTATAATGCGAGTAGATAATTAGATTTGAGTATTTGCATGTGTCTATGATTAAAGGTGGAATATGAGGGGCCACGCCAAGGCGATTCTGCACTATCGGGGACTGCAATTTGAGCTTGTGATATTGTAATCGAATGCGCAATTTGTGAGGTGATACCGATACCGGAACCAATCTCAATTGCATTTGCCGAAAAAATAGATCGAACGCCAATGTGTCGCCACATAGAAATTAATACAAACTGTCATGATTCGGATATTGTTAAAACTCACGCAGAGAGTGAGTTGTTGTTTTTTTACCAGGGCCATGAAAAATTGGCTGGTGGCCTTGAACGGTCCTCGCCAAATTATAGTTGGTGAGTAAATAAATGTAAAGTTAAACTGTTAGATTCACGCTTGTGGGTTTTAATGTTCGTGATTAATAAGTAATGGAGTAGGGGTGAAACAAGGTGGGGACAGTTGACTTTGTTAAGTATGACTAGACAAGTTTTTGCACGTTAACTGGCTGGTAGAATAGTGCAGACATATTACTACAATTAAAATGGTGGGAGGTTTCGACCTATGAGATACCTGAACTAATTGGGCCAGCGGACTAGCACGCTGGGTAGTTAGATTAGATAGTATAAGACATCGTGTAACGTTCAGATTTGGTGAATACAGGCGAGCAGAAGCATCGTGTCGTGAAGTATCTCCGGTCGACCAGTACCTGAACTGTGTGCTTTGAAGACAAGAAGTCCTTGCTAACGGACTGACTGAGCTCTAGAAAGAAAGGTCTGAGTGGGCTGACCTTTGAAAGCCCACGCTGCGCTATATTGATGTTCGCGCCTACCAGTAGGCGTGAGCAATGGTAATATATCTTATTTATTCAAGTATAATAGAGATCGGAGATAGAGAGAGAACTACAGCCTCATAGGAAGACTAAGGAAACCCCAGCTGGCACTCGACCACGAGTGTCCGGTATCATAGATCTATTGCCATAGTATGATTGGAATAATATAGCACATTGTTGATGAATTGAATAGTGATTGTGCATAAAATATAGTCTTTTGGCAACTGCTTAAATTACCTACAAGCCGAAGAGTGCTTCTGTAGGCTTTGAACGTACTGGGCTCTCCTAACATTTAAGCCCATATGATTTATGGAGAGTTTGCCTGGCGACTGGCCAGTGGCGACTCAAATGTCACTTTAAATTGATATCTAGTTTCGTATAATATACCTATTTGCTATTGATTGCAGTACCTCCATAGTTACATGAATATCATTGGGTAAGTTATTAATTAGAGTTTTTTTGGTTTGAATATATACCTCTATTGTCTTTTGCTTTGTTATTAATATTTATGTAAACTATGGCCTGACCGGCCTGACATATATACGCTCTAGTTATTTAATACTTTTCTTGTGTGGTTGTGTCCGAGTGTGAGTTAGCTGCCTCTCGTGCAGTCGTAACATCCCCAAGACCCTAACTCTGCTCGTGACACAAACGTTCTGCAAGTTATTAATTATTTTTTATTTTCTGTGCCGGTGTGACATCCTGGAATATCCCCCATCCTATTTTAACCCCCCTGATAATCTAGGATATCCTAGAACATCCCCCTCTATTCCAAAGTATCCCCCAGCTCGATTTCACTTTCTTTAGCAGTGGTTCTCAATCTTTTTCATGCGATCGCCCCTTAGATTCCAAATTTTCGTTCATCGCCCACTTCCTCCCCCCTAGTATCTCCCGGAAAAAAAAGACAACCAGCATGCTGATGATTCATTATAAAGCAGAAACCATTCTTTATCAATGTGCTAAAAAACTACAACAAAACAACCCATTTCTGTTCATCAAATCCATCTAAGCATGCTGTTGAAGAAGTCAATGTCTGACAATTGACATGTATTTAAATGTCCCCAAATTGCTCTTCATTGCTGGTTCCCCCCCAACTCCCGTATCGCCCCCGTTCCTCGTTTTCGCCCCCTTGTCGCCCTTTTCTTCGTTTCTTCCCCCCCCCCCCCCACCCCTGGAAATCAGAATCACCTCCCCAGGGGGCTGATATCGCCCACGAGGAGAACCACTGTTCTATTGGTTTACTGACATCAACGGCGAGGTTGCAGACATTCAAGGTCAGTAGGCCATTTTGCCTATCCCATGAGAGAAGGCTGACAAAATGCAGTATGTACATTATAAGATAGTAGGGAAAAACAGTTGTTGAGGCGTGGACTAAAGCTATATTAATCCAGCAGCCCCTTTCACATTTGATGATTGTGTCCTACTGTATTGAAAGAAATGCTTCCAGAAAATGAGGCGGGGGTGATAGGGAGAAGGAGGACGCACAAGAGTTTTATGCTATCATTATGTAATGGAATGACAGACTTCCAAGGAGGGAAAAAGTTGGTGTGACCCTTAGAAAGGAAAGATAGTCTCAGATGAGGCTGGAAGATGGAAAAATTTAAATGATCAAACCAGGATGCAATTCTCTGTAACCCAGAATAACTTTTTTTAAAGATCTCTTGCTGAGAAAAAGTCTGTAAAAAGGGTTGCATCTGGAAGGCAAAACAATTTGGGACTGTATGGGTACACTTGAATGGGATCAGCTGCTTGTCACTGAACAGATCTTCACCTCCACTTATATGTATATCCCTGCCGTGAATGGTTAAAAAATCTGCTGTTGTTGTTGTTGTTGTTTTTCCGTCTGTCTCGAATCTGCATTGTCTTTGAACGTTGTTTGATTGAATTGATGATGGAATGCATTCTTGACATTGCGACCTTGATTAGGAAGTTTTGTCCATGAGATCCCAGAACAGGACAGTCTGTAGGTTTTGATGACTATTTCTCATGTAAACTAGAAACAGACTCTCCCTGTTGATGCTGCTGTTTGCTCGGCTTTGGTGACTGACTACTTGCAACATACATGTAGTAGAGGATTGATAACACAGGAGACTGGGGACGCTGGGCCAATTACATCTTGGCACTTCTGTTGATACTGAATGTACTTTACTCTCATTGCTCCATACACAGACCACCGCTGAAATTTAATCTCTTTAATGACTACTACTGCCAAAAGCTCCAGAAAAGGATATGATGAGTGGACGGGAGGAGAAAGATTTATGCCCCCAGTTTATGCCAGGCTATTTCCTGTCTAATGTTAAATTGTCAAGCAATTGGAGGGGTCGGCTTTAAACGCATGTTAAGTCACAAGTCACACTTTATATTATACTAGCTGAGAGAAATATCTTCATTACTTATAATGTACTAGATCTAGTACACAAAGTAAAGTTCCTTCCACAGACAAAAAAAAAAAAAAATACAATGACAGAATCAGTATCGACTCGGATTCCGAGCCTACTCTGGACTGGAGTTTGTTTACCCTTTTTCGGTAAAGTTTACGGGCGATCCATGTTTTCGTTAATCCACAATTTGCTTCCTTCGGCGAATGAACGATGAGGGAAACTGCGTCACGGTACTAAAAATAGATCATAATAGCATGTCCCTGTTCTAAAAACTTGGAGTAGGAAAGGTTTACTGTCGACGTGTGTAAAATTTGAAGCGTGTGGGCTAAGTATTAACGGAGGAGTAGGCTAACATAGCCTCCAAAGTTCACTTTCATAATAATAGATTTGCACTTTCGCTCTCTTTCAGTTTCAACTTCAAAACAAACATAATGCGCATGCGCAGCTTCAATGAAAACTTAAAATGGCGAACCATGACTCGAAATAGATCTAAATGATGCGGAAACAATGAAAAATGAAACGTAGAACCCCATGTTAATTTCGCATTGATAATATGCTGTTGTGCAAAGTTTGAGGCCTGAGTATGATGCGGTTCCTGAGCCTTAAGTGACCAAAGTTTCGAGTTACCAAAATATATATATATATATATATATATAGATATAGATATAGATGTGTGTTTCGTGTGTATATGTCTTTTGTGTGTGGCAGAGAAAGATTGTATACAGAAATGCACACGAAGAAAAGGGGGAAAAAGACTACCCAAAATCAAAAAGAAGATGGGGGATAATTTGTAATGGGGGGGATAAAATAGAATGCCGCCTACCCATTGGCAAGTATCCCCCCATTCTATTTTAACCCCGGGGGATATCCTAGAGTATCCGAGAGATATTATGAAATATCGGGGGGATATATTTCGGGGGGGGGGGGAATAATCTGGAATACCACACCGGAGGGGGGGGGGTGAAAACGGGTGGTGGTGATATTAAGGCTCATATATATGAATGAATTATCTCATAGACCTTGTCAACAACAAGAAAGCAAAACTATTTCGGTCACTTTACTTTTTTAGACTTGGGATCACTGTTACGAGCTGGGTCCTCGAGTGTTACGAGTTCAAAGAAGGGTGTTACAGATGGGGTTTACTGTGCTCGTGTTTTACGGGGATGGTTAATTATAAATTTACGTGTTCGACTGCATTTTTAATAAATATCGAGAGGTTTTAGAAATTACTCTGCCATACCATGCCACATACACTAATAACAATTTCGAGTACGTTATATCAAGGACCTTGTAGGGCCACAAATTTATTACTTAAATACCTAACAATTTCGGCTATCGTTTACATATTAAAAGACAACATCAGCAGCATCAAATGAAAATACTAAAATACATAACTATAAATCTCCTCTAGATCCTTAAGAGATTTGAAACTCTATATCATTCTGATTCATACACAGTTTACTTAGTAATTATTCATCTTCAGAAATATAGACTGCCTACTACTTCACAAATAATATCCTTATGTCTCAGACGACAATATTAACTCATTTAACTGCTTATAAAGGATCAAACCGTCAAGACACACTGACGTAGTTAAAATAGATCTAGATCTGCTCTAGGATGGGCTGGCAATCCCCAGCCTCATCCAGACACATCAATTACAATTTACAAATGTGTATATCAGTCACTCTTTCTAGATCTTAATTGCAAGTAAAACTTTATGGTCTTGCATTCCTTTGATCGCACTTCTACTGGAAAGTTAGGGTCAGATTCACATCATCTCGAATCATTTTGATGAAACTTACGATTGGTTCCCTGAAACGATTTCAGGGAACTGGAGAAAATAGCTGTGGATTATTTTCATTGTCTATCCAGGACATAGACATGACTTAACAGTCTGTTGGTTCTCTCTGGCTGAACCGTATTAGCCGACAACCCTCGTAGCTGGAAGATCTACATGGAAGTGAGGTAGCATAAAGATGCTCCCGCTTATCTTCTGCAACTCACGTGACTGCTCAAATTTGATTGGTGCATCCACTTCGAGCTCCGCTCGCAGCGCCAATAGATTCTATTAATAGTAACAGACAAAGTCACTAAACTATATCAAAACCCTTCGCAAAGTCTCTACACCCTAAACGTTTTATGTACGAATTTATTCACTCCTTATTCGCCCCGTCTTTCCCTGTTAAAGTACACCCAAACTACGGGGTTGCAAACTGCATCGTCACTGTTAATTTATCCATTCGTTCTATCCTGACCCACTTTCTTTCCATCTCTAAGAAAAGCGTTACAAAAACAAACTGTCCACGGGAATAGTTCAAGGACGTTTGCACTGGCTAAAATCAATGATGCCATGTAATAAACAATGCGTGACCTAGCACGGCAATTCAAATCCTAATCCTGACATATCCCCCACCCCAGTGAAAATTTTAAATAAAATTTACACGATAAGATCCAAGAAATCTCAAAGTTATTGTGGTAGGGGCTTAAGTAGTACTGTAGAAAAATGAGTCTTAAGCTTGAGAAGAAAAATCTAACTAAGAACGTGCATATTGGATGGACAAACAGCATACAATTATTAATGCCACGTTCTATAGAATTTATTCTATTTAAACATTCTTACTGCACAAAATCAAAATTCTCAGAAACATCTATAATAATAATGAGTATATCACTGTATACTGCTGGATTAAAGTATAACTATTATCAAATAATGAAGCCTTACTGAAGAAATAGGCTCATAATTATTTAGTCAACACACACAATTGCTGCTTATATACACATTCACACACAATATATTGTTAATTAAAATACTGTGGTATCCAATGGCAGCAGTAGCTCTGGTAGCTTGGTTTGCCATGTGTCCATCTCATTGACCCGCTGACAAGGGCGTCAGGTTTGCCAGAAGTTCAGGTCACAGTCAGGAATGACGCTGGTGGAAAAAGGATATTCACAAAAAAGGATTGTAAAACTGGTTCATAAAGTAATGAACAAGATAAATGTGAATCCATCCACCGTCTAGAATTGAGGGGGACAAGCACTATCCAACCCCAATACAAGACACAACACTCTTTAATAGGAAATTAAATGAGACGTGACAAAATATCAGCTTGGGAATTGTCACCGCCCGGGATAGACCGGATAACAAAGCGGTATTCCTGGAGTGCAAGACTCCACCTCGTTAATCGAGCATTTTTAGCCCTGTTAGTCTTTAAGAATAACAACGGACGATGGTCCGTTTCAATTATAAACTCGGACATAAGTAGATATCTCGAAAATGCGTTTACAGCAAAAATGATAGCGAGGCACTCTCGCTCGATAATTGCATAGCGGCATTCCCTATCTAGCAACTTGCGGCTGGCGTATAGACATGGCCGCAAGGTATCGTCTCGTTCCTGTAATAACACAGCTCCCAATCCCTTGTCCGACGCATCAGTGCGGACAATAAATGTTTGGTTTATGTCTGGTAGTATGAGAATGGGGGAAGTGGAAAACAATTGTTGAACGGTACGAAGTGTATCAGCACATTCGGTTGTCCATTTCACTTTATTAGGAAAATTCTTTCTTGTGAGGTCTGACAACGGAGCTGTAAGCGAAGAAAAATTTGGAATGAATTTCCTATAATAGTTAAGAAAGCCCAATAAACTACGAACTTCTTTCTTAGTTCGAGGTGGTTGGAGCTTTAAGATGGTAGTTATCTTCTTGTCATCAGGAGTCTGAACGCCGTGGGCAATTGTATGGCCCAGAAAATTAATTTCATTATATCCTAAAAATACCTTACTGGGTTTCGCCGTAAGGCCAGCTCGACGAAGAGCAATAAAAACTTGTCGTAGGGCTGCAAGGTGGCCCGACCAATCGGTTTCATAAATACAAATGTCGTCAAAATACGACAATACGGAATTCATACCCTGGAGCAATATTGTCATCATACGGGCGAAAGTAGCAGGGGCTGTAACTAACCCGAAAGGCATATAGCGCCACTGCATAAGACCCAACGGAGTCTGAAAAGCGGTATATTGCTTGCTACTCTCATCAAGCGGAATTTGCCAATAACCTTTGGAAAGATCAATTTTAGAAAAAATCGTTGCCCTCGCTAACTGAGCAAAAAGATTCTCCTGGTTGGGAATCGGTTCAGCGTCATATATCGTCACCTCATTAAGTTTACGATAATCAATACAAAAACGCACGGTATCATCTTTTTTTTTCACTAAGACGATGGGTGAGTTATATGGACTCGTCGATCGCTCTATCACTCCCAGGTGAAACATGTTACGTACCTCGGTTATTATAGTCTCTTGTGCGTGCAGCGGACGCGGGTATGGTTTAACAAAGACGGGTATATCCGTCTTTAATCTTATAACATGCTGTACCAAAGAAGTATTACCTGGTAGATCAGTAAAGACTGTAGTAAACTCGTTAAGCAAATCTCTTAAATCTTGTCTTTGCGATTCAGATAAATCTGGATTTATATTCACATCCGAAGTGTTTTCAGAAGATCGAAGTGCGGGGATTGAATTCTCAATCTTAATAGGATCATCATCGTCAACTGAAACTAAGGCCGCATTGGCCTGAGCAACCACATTTCGGCGATTATTCTGTCGATTATCATCGTCGGACAGGTACTGCTTTAACATATTTATATGGAAGACTTTGTCCTGTCCTCGAATCTTGACAAGATAATTTACTCGAGAAAGTCTCTTTAGAACTTTAAAAGGTCCCTTCCATGTAAGAAGGAGTTTATTTTTTTTCTCCGGAAGGAGAACAAGAGTTTGGTCTCCGACGGCCAAGGTTCGCAATCGGCTACCTTGATCACGATATTGTTTATAAAGACTAGCATGCGCAGCCGAAGATTTTTGTGCGAGCTGACATGCGTTAAGAATTCGATGGCGCAAGTCTACAACGTATTGATATGCAGACCGCGTATCATTGTCGTCGGTGTCTGATCCGGCGAATAAATCATGGAGTATGGCCATTGGACCACGCGGCTTACGACCATACAATAATTCGAAGGGAGAAAAACCCGTCGATGCGTTCGGTAGTTCTCGGTATGCAAAAAGAATAGCGGGGAGTTGTCGATCCCAATCACTCGGTTTGTCGGCGGAAACTCGTGCAAGCATACTTTTCATGGTAGCATTCCACCGTTCACAGCAGCCATTAGACTGTGGGTGATATGGAGATGTCAATCTTTGTTTAATCCCGACCAACTCCAAGACTTTCTTAAAAAGCTCAGAGGTAAACTGTGGACCTCTGTCCGATAAAATTTCAACCGGAAACCCAAGACGCGAAAAAACAGTAATAAGAGCTTCAGCGATATGATCAGCTGAAATGTCTTTTAGCGGAATGGCCTCTGGCCAACGGGTTGCGTAGTCAATGACAGAAAGTATAAAACGATGTCCTCTGTCTGACTTGTGTAGGGGACCAACTATATCTACGGCAACGCGTTCAAATGGTCTGGATACCATTGGCATCTCCTGCAGAGGAGCTCGCGATGCTCTTCCTTTAGGAGTACGTCTCTGACATACGTCACATGTTGATACGAACCGGTTTACATCTGCGTAAATACTGGGCCAAAAAAATTGCGATAGTATTCGAGACTTAGTTCTGGCCTTTCCCTGGTGACCTGCCAAGGAAGTGTCATGCGCGAGACGAATAATGTCGCGACGAAAAGATCTCGGTACTACAAGTTGCATAACGGTTTCTCGCTTATTCTGAAAATTACGATATAATAAGTCATCTTTAATAACAAACTTAGAGGTATCCGGTGCGGTAGGATCAACCTTAGCAAACAAATGTTTCAATGTGGGATCTGAATGTTGCTCATCATGAAATGCACTAGACGTTATGTTCACTTCAATAGTAGGATTACTCAATGGACTGTCTGCTCGTCGACTCGATTGTAGGCGTGTTGTCGCACAAGCAACACTCTCATCCTGAGTCCAAATTTCCAAGTTACCGATAGGAAACTTATTTACTTGAGGTACATTACCTATGATTATATCAGCCACCGGATTAGGTAGTACACATGCAGTAACAGTACCTGTGAGAAAAGGTGTATCAATATAAACTTCTGCAAGACGGAATCGCTCTACAGATCCGCCAAAAGTAATACAAGTTACCTCCTTGTCCAAAAATTGTGTTGGACGGACTAGTGACTGTCGAACGCCGACAGTCGTGCATCCGGAGTCACGTAGAACAGAAGCGCGAATCGCGTTTACGCGGCCCTGGTAAAATGTTAATTCACCCAGTTCATGTAGGGCAGACATGACTGGAATAGTCTTTGATTGCGATGAAGATTTATTAGTATAACCAACATCTGTATAGGGTGTAGATTGTACAGAGCAGGCATTTGCCGCTCCCATTTTTACGGTACAAAATCTTCGCATGTGGCCGAACTGATTACACTTGAAGCACATAATACGGTGTGAGTCGTGTCCACGATAAGGCCGATTCTGCGGTCTATTATAATTATGATTATCATCAAAATACACTCGTCGAGGCGGTCTCTGAGGCCGGTTATATTGTTGGCCTGTGTAGTTGCCACGATAATATGGGCGAGGCTCGTAAAAAGAATAAGTCTGATATCCTCGACGCGGGGATACATTACCTTCATTCGGAAAATCCCTCTGTTTAACAAAAGGCGGCTCTGATTTCTTTAACGTTAGCTCACGCTTCCTCTCCTTCTGTTTCTCTCTTTCTTTTTCTCTCTCTCTTGCTGCTAGCCAATGCTCAAGATCTCGGTCTTGTTCTACTTGTTGTTCGCACCACGAGGCGCGTTCTTCCTCTGGTATGCCGAGAACTTTGGCATATGCCAGGTATTTAAAAAACTCGGCCATGATATGTTAAAGTCTGTAAAGTTATTAAATATTTACCCAATGTTACGGTATATCGCGGTATCAATTATATTATATGAACAGTTATTGACTGTTAATATTAATTCAGTGTCTTATGTTAGCACTGCTTCGCGAAAAGAACGTTCTATCTCTCTCTCTAAAAATTACAGGCAGTATCACTTAACTGCAAACACTTTATCTCTCTCTGAAAATTACAGGCAGTATCACTTAAACTGCAAAAACTTTATCTCTCTCTCTCTCAATATAAATTCTAGTAAGGCAGTGCCGTCTATCCGTTGCTCCCACTGCAATAAAATACTATATTATATCGCCTTTACTGCGATAAATTAATGTCTCGAGTGATCACTCTCAAAATTTACGTCTCTCTCAACGCGACGAACCAGTGTCCTCTGTTATCACTGTCAAAAAACGAATCGCTCTCTCAATGCGATAAATCAAAAATATATCTCTCTCTCAACACGACAAATTCGAAATATCTCTGTGTTCTCAAAACACTCTCAAAAATCTCTCTCTTCTCAAAATGCGCACACGCAGTGTCTTCTGTTACCACTGCAAAATTATTCTCTCTAGATCTATCTTCAACGTGAAATTGTCACGTGAACCAAAAATTATTATATCTCTCTCTCACATATGTCAATACCAGATTACAATTCAACGTGGTTTTAGCACGTGAAACACCTCAGGCATATATTGTAAACATATCAATGTTATTATAGTAGTTTAAAGTTTATAAGCAAAAAAAAAAAAAATACAATAAACAGGACGTATACTGACAAGTAAAACGAACGATAACAGACCCTACAAGTCCTAACTTATATTACAGATAGTTTAAGAAGAAAACAGGAGAGACATCTTCCTAAAGAAAAGTGAGGAAGTAAGAAAAACGCCACAATCTATACGAATAATGGATCCCTAATAGAACTATTCACAGAGAAGCAAATCCCCCCGAGTTATTTTACATAGCCACCAAGGCCTCCAATATCCTTCGTAATGGCAAAGAAGATATGCTAACCTATGATCCCAACCAACCTCCCGCACTTAAACTAAACATATAGTAAATAGTAAAATGGCCTGGAACACACACACAGAGCGGAAAGTACGTCGCCCTCCCCAAGACTGTTAGATAGATGGATCACTTATCTTTATTTTTGAGGAATTCAGATGTTAAATATCCTCAATCCATAGCTCCAAGCCCAAAACTGTATTTCTGTCTGAGGTAGATGTTGAAGGTGAAAGGGTTCCCTCGCCGGTGTCCACGGGTCAATGGGATGTTGAGTTCACCATATGAAATTGAAATACAAAATATTCGATTAATAGAAATTGTTTAAAGTCTATAATAAAAGACCTGAAAACATAATATTACAACAGTACAATATGAAATAATGGAATAAAAAATACAATAGGTGTTAAATAAGCTAACTAAGTGGCATGGCGTTATCTAAGGTTCTTTAAGGGTCCCTCTCCAGTGTTACGAGCTGGGTCCTCGAGTGTTACGAGTTCAAAGAAGGGTGTTACAGATGGGGTTTACTGTGCTCGTGTTTTACGGGGATGGTTAATTATAAATTTACGTGTTCGACTGCATTTTTAATAAATATCGAGAGGTTTTAGAAATTACTCTGCCATACCATGCCACATACACTAATAACAATTTCGAGTACGTTATATCAAGGACCTTGTAGGGCCACAAATTTATTACTTAAATACCTAACAATTTCGGCTATCGTTTACATATTAAAAGACAACATCAGCAGCATCAAATGAAAATACTAAAATACATAACTATAAATCTCCTCTAGATCCTTAAGAGATTTGAAACTCTATATCATTCTGATTCATACACAGTTTACTTAGTAATTATTCATCTTCAGAAATATAGACTGCCTACTACTTCACAAATAATATCCTTATGTCTCAGACGACAATATTAACTCATTTAACTGCTTATAAAGGATCAAACCGTCAAGACACACTGACGTAGTTAAAATAGATCTAGATCTGCTCTAGGATGGGCTGGCAATCCCCAGCCTCATCCAGACACATCAATTACAATTTACAAATGTGTATATCAGTCACTCTTTCTAGATCTTAATTGCAAGTAAAACTTTATGGTCTTGCATTCCTTTGATCGCACTTCTACTGGAAAGTTAGGGTCAGATTCACATCATCTCGAATCATTTTGATGAAACTTACGATTGGTTCCCTGAAACGATTTCAGGGAACTGGAGAAAATAGCTGTGGATTATTTTCATTGTCTATCCAGGACATAGACATGACTTAACAGTCTGTTGGTTCTCTCTGGCTGAACCGTATTAGCCGACAACCCTCGTAGCTGGAAGATCTACATGGAAGTGAGGTAGCATAAAGATGCTCCCGCTTATCTTCTGCAACTCACGTGACTGCTCAAATTTGATTGGTGCATCCACTTCGAGCTCCGCTCGCAGCGCCAATAGATTCTATTAATAGTAACAGACAAAGTCACTAAACTATATCAAAACCCTTCGCAAAGTCTCTACACCCTAAACGTTTTATGTACGAATTTATTCACTCCTTATTCGCCCCGTCTTTCCCTGTTAAAGTACACCCAAACTACGGGGTTGCAAACTGCATCGTCACTGTTAATTTATCCATTCGTTCTATCCTGACCCACTTTCTTTCCATCTCTAAGAAAAGCGTTACAAAAACAAACTGTCCACGGGAATAGTTCAAGGACGTTTGCACTGGCTAAAATCAATGATGCCATGTAATAAACAATGCGTGACCTAGCACGGCAATTCAAATCCTAATCCTGACAATCACAATAAAACACGGTAGTCTTACCATAAAAGGCACATATTGTGTTGACAGAAAGAATGATATTTCACAAAACTTTGTCAATTAATCAAGTCTGTGCCATGGTCAACAAAATGCTTATTCATGTCCCGTTTTGCATGAAAAATAATTTTGTTTTTTTTTGGTTGTTTTTTCTTCCTGGTCTGTCGCAATTTGAAATCATGCACTGTTGAGTCATTCTACTCCGTTGCACTGTCACTAGGGATTGTCACAGTTTGAGGACATTGGACACCATTGAAAGTTTGGTTAGTACTATAGGCCCATTGCGAATGACGTCACAGAGTGTTTTTGTTTTTTTCTTCCGACACCCAAGATGGCCGGTGGATCAGCTGATGAGTGTAACTTCGAAATATATATGTCTAAGCGGTTAAAATGCCTGCTGGTTGCATTGTTGACTGTTATGACGGGGGTGGAAAGGATGGATCCAAGCTGGTCAGATTCCCTACCGTATGTGTAAACAGGAGAAAGGAACTGAAAGAACTGACCGAACATCTGCCATGCGCATGTACACACGTGCCATTGTTTACTGTAGTGGACTACTATTAGCTCGCCGCCGATTGGTTGGCGACGCCTCAAATGCTCGCAGTGCAAATCAGCTAACGAAGCAAAATCAATGCTACAGTCGCCATGGTGATGCGTCGGTCCTTACATCAAAGATGGCATATTTGTGAAATGGGCCTATATAGAATGTTTTGGAAAACCTAACATTTTTAACTGCTTCTCCCTGTTTCTTCTCTGATCCTTTTGCCCTGAACGCCCTGTGTTATGTTGAAGATGGTGATATTTTAGAAAGTTTAACACTAAACAGAAGGACAAAATGAAGAAGCCACCTTGCACTACCGGAAAGGGTAGTCAGTAAAACTAGAACCGAAATTGCAAGTTTTCACCATTCTGTCTACATAAGACATAGCCGAATCATAATAAATAAAAACCTGGACTCTCCACAAAGTCAATGGGAGATGATTTTGTTTTTTCGATGTGTCTGTGTGACTGGGGGAGGGAATGAGCGGAGGAAGAGGGGAGAGAGGAGGAGAAAAAAAAAAGGGGGGGGGGAGGTATTTGTGTAGGGATCGGTCACTGCGATATTTTTCTATAGCCGTTCACCGAGGCGTGATCACGGTTTAGTTGGATTTTCTCAGCTATTACGAAATACAGCGTCCTGAATTTTTGCATTCAGTGTTACATTTATCATGACCCTACAAATCTTGAATTTGAAGTCTATGCACAGCACCGTTCTTTCAAAGCGGCGAATTCCATTGATCTTTTCTTTGTTTTCAATTGAATGGTCCCAAACTTATAGACGTTTACAGTATACGTGTGTTCCAACATGATCTGTCACTTCTCGTTTCCCTGTAGTTGATCTAAATTCCTAAATATAGTAACAATCTGTGGTGAATTGCAGTGGCGTAGCATCACGTTACGGACTTGAGGTTTGCTTTACATGTAAATGCATTTATTGTTCCTTTCCTGTAAGATAAAGCTACTACAGATTCATTACTTATCAATTGAAAACAGTCTTCTAGTTATGCTAAACGGTAACATTCTATGAAAGATAAAGTTTGTAAAGTAGCTAAGCTTTCCAATCTGTATTAAGTTGTGAGAAATATACATATCGAGATATGATCACCCTTTCCCGAGTCCCTGTCATTGCAAGAGCATGGCTTTGTGGGTACAATGATCAGGTATGCGGACTTGGGACCACCTTAGACCCAATAGAAAGGTTAGCCCTAGAAAGGTGTTTTTTTGTTTTTTTTTCAAAACGGGCAAGAACTTTTCCATGTTTTTTAATGTTTTATCATCTCAGTCGCTTTCTGAGTCGGATGTCTCCATTGGATTGATGACGATATTCGGTTGAATAAAATGAAGGCCCTCGTTTTGCCAGTATTCTTCCTCCAACCGCGATACATGGTCCTCTCACTTGCAGAAAAATTCTGCAGCAACTGTTTTCAATGCTGCATGAGTTAGATTTTGGATGTCTGACAGTTTGAAGGTCTTGTTCTCCAATGTTCCGCATCGTATTGATTTTGATGTTTAATACCACGATGAAAGGAATTCTGAAATTGAAAGATCTCTGACAACGCCTCTGACACTGTGTTGGCCTACCAGTGAACAATCACCAGAGTTTGTTTTTAAACTCACTTTAATCACGTGCTCTACCACATTTTAGTGGGACTCAAAACTATGTGTTAAATCATTACAGCAAAGCACCTAAATGTTTACCCTTGTCGGTACTCTCTTTATTTATATACCGCAAATAAAATAAACAAACTCGAAAACTACTTGAATAATTCGGGGGCAAAAAATCTGGGTTAGGATCATCACAAATTTAAGACTTCACGCCAAATTACATTCAAATATCGTCGACGGTTGCAACGCTTCGAGCAGTTTCCTGTGATCATGCCTCGGTGAACGGACTTTCGCACCTAAACCGCCTGTCTCCCGTTTACCTCCGCCCTACCCAATTTCTGGTCTTGACACTAACTAAACGTTTTTTTGTGTTTTTTTGTTGGTAAAGTCGTTACTCATGACGTTAGCCAACATGAATTGTTCAGGTAACAGGAACTGCAAGAATTAAAATTGTTTTATTATCGGATTTCCCGAGAGAAGCCGTGCTATAATGTCAGCTGAGAACATTCAAAGTCAGATCAATCAAATATACAGTAAAGAAAAGAAATGTAGTCACTTGTTGATTTTCCCGGGAGTTGAGACAAAAAGCCGTACACGGAGACGGCGGGAGGGCGCAGCAGCTTCTTCCCAGGTAAGCCGGAGAGTCTCAGCTAATTTCTGAGTAAGGCGTGTGCCTCCTAGTCAAGACTGTATCCGCAGATAGGTCAAAATTGGGCAAAAAGAAAAGGTTGTATGTTGCGATTTTCTGTCTTCTCTTTAGTTTGCTTTGTATTGTTTGGGTTTTATTTCTCACGCAGGGTTTCGCAACATACAACCTTTTCTTTTTGCCCAATTTTGACCTTGCTTATAGCCCTGCTGCGACCCCACAGTTTTTCTGTGGTTTTTATGATATTTCGCGATTCAGCGGACATGACGCAGCAAATGAAACGTGCGGTGACCGAGGGAACAGGAGGCCAGCAGTGAATTGTTTATGTCTTGGTTGGTTGCCTGCTAGACACGGCTCAGATGATCACAGTGCAGATGTGTGTATTTTAAGTGAGTTACGGACGTCAATAATCATAAAATTTACATCATGTGGTTTTTTTTGTGTGTGTGTTTTGTTTTTTTTTTGTATTAATAATCACCAATGAGCTGCAAGGACATTAAAATGACATTTGCTCATACAAAAATTGTGAATAATGGAATAGGGCAGAAGAACAAATACATAAATGTAGGTATTTTATCCATTCTTAAAAAGGCGGATGGAGGTGTCGTTTCTCGGGTAACAGAAAAGGCAAACACGTGTTACGACACAAGGGGTTTTTAGTCTCCAAATAATTAGCATTCTATTTCCAAGTGAATGTTGTTACAAGCACCTACGCCCCCCGCCGCCCCCCCCCCCCCTCAAGTTTTTTTTGGGCTAGGGGTATGTATTTTTAAAGCTTTCTGTGGCTCCAGAGCTAGAGAACTCCTCCAGAAATACTCCTAACAACAGCATTAACGAATTATTCTTTCACATTTTTTTTTTTTTGGTCGAAAGGGTACGGGGAGCCGCGGGTTAGGGAGTGGATAAGAATCAGGGTTGAGGATAAGGACGAGGTTAGGGATAGCTACGTATATTTTTGCTCCCCAAGAGCAAAACAGTTGGGATTGCGTACGTACTTATATCAACAGCCTTTCCAAATACGCAAATGTGTTTCATAAAACGCATAGATCTAGGTGAGCATAGACCAGAAAAAGAACTAGATAAAGGGTGAGACACACGAAGATCAAAATGGGTGGCAAAAGATGAAAAAGTGAAGGAGGATCGAAAGAGGAAGGTGAGGGGTGTAGGTAAGGTGAGGGGTGTAGGTAAGGTGAGGGGTGTAGGTAAGATGTTGGGCCAAGGACGGGATTAATTAGGAAAGGCAAAAGAGGCTTAAGATAAGGTGGAATGAAAGAATGAAATGTGTGTGTGTGGTGTGTGTGTGTGGTGGGGGGGGGGGGGAGGGGGGCAGGAGTTTGATGTTCACAAAATAGTATACATGCATGCAATTACTTCCATGGCTTGCCCAGTCCATTGCCGTTCATAAAACGGTTGGACATTTTAGCCAGTAATAATAGTAATAAAAACAAAAGTTGGATGTTGCCCAATTCCCACTGAAACAACTTTCACGTAGGGAGGAAGGAAATCTTTACAGGAGCTCATAATTATAATAAGAATATACCTTTTTAAAACCTCTAAATTTTGTTGGACATCTTAGCAACGGATTCAGTGTGCTTCGTCTCATCGCTGGAAACGACACAGGTAAAACATAATACTTGCTTTGACAGGTCCATCTTAAATAATGGAATGGTACTTAGAAGTCAAGACACAACTGATTTACTTATAGATGTTAGTTCCTGTCTCAAGCGGACTCCTTGGTTGATCCACAGACTGCCTGAGTTGACTGATAAATTAATAAAAGCGGAAGAATTATCCCACCGCGTGAAAGAGTTAGTTTTTACAATGGCACTTTTCATATACAAACAGATGCACGAAATGCATCGCACATGATTTCAGCCATTTCCTTAAGTCATAACAAAACCAGAACTGGAGCTAAATCTGAAGAAAAAAAAAAGTCGGGGGGGGGGGGGGCTGGGGGAGATGGTGAATGGACGTCACAACAAACTAACTAGTTACCTGTTCATTCTAGAATGATTCAGTTATTGAACCCCTCCCCCCCCCCCTTCCCCCACCCCCGGTCCCCTCCCAAACTCCTCATTACGGTACTCCCGCAAGCATGATGACGAGAAAGCAGAAAGCCATTCATTGGAAACCAGAGGCACAAAATTATACACACGGGTACAGGCTGGATTATCTTGTATTTATTGTGGCCGTTGTCACGAGTGTTATGTACATCTGATTCTATCGCCATCTGTGTGTGGTTAACTTTATTGTTGTTTGTGGCCATTAGACAATGGCGTCGTTTACATTGCTAGTACAAACATCAATATCGCCATTGCCTGAGACTAGAATAAAATCAAGTTGGCGGCACGTAATTACTGTAAAACAATCTATCTATCTGTCTATCTGTCTGTCTGTCTGTCTGTCTGTCTGTCTATCTGTCTATCTGTCTATCTATCTGTCTATCTATCTATCAATCTATCTATCAATCTGTCTGTCACAAATCCCAGACTGGGAGATGTAATAAGTTATGACAGGACAACAATCACGAACAAACAAGTTTAACACTTAACAGAACAATCCATCAGACTCACACATTTATTAAACATAATTATACATATAATAGCGCAATTACATACATTATATTATGGCAATTAACTGCCGTACAACGGCCTTATTCTCACACACACTCTCCCTCGGATCCACAATCCGGTAGTTACTCCTAAAGGCACTTCGGCCTCAGCCTCTCCCCTCAGGGTCTTAATAGCACATTAATAATTCACTGGCACCGCAGTCTCTCAATATCACCTTCCTATTGTCATACACCTTAGCACTCCCCTAGCACCTCAGCAGGGCAATAACACATTATCATTTCAATAGACATTATCATTTCAATAGTACATTCTCCCCTCAACATGGCAATAGTGCATTATCACATTCACGCTCATATCTACGTCCCTGTCCGTGGCCTGACTGCCACGACTTTATGTGCCTCTACTGTCCTGCACTGACAGCCTCACTTCTGGCCTATGTGTGGCCTCCGGCCCTATGCTGGCCTATCCCCTGTGCTCATCGAGGTGGCTCTGCGGCCCGTCCCCGACACCTACAAGAATAACATTACATTGGTATAATACCCTACCATTTCTATTCACTCCACCTCTCCTTACAACTCATGAAGCGTACACACACTAGTTCACCTTTCACTCACCACACATCTTACGGTAACACACCTCCATCGGAGTACACACTACTCACTCGCGCTACAAATCCATGAACTCACTTTCATCTATCGCTCGTGGCGCACATTGCTATATCCAATATCAAGGACTTCCACATTCCTCACATATACTTATTTACATCATGGTAATAGACGAAAATATAATATAATACATCAATCATAATAATCAATCAACGTTCTACGTACCAGTCATCACTGGAAAGACACTCTCACTAGTCTTCTCGACTGCTCCCCTTATGTCCGCCCGATGGGCTCTTATTCACAGGTCCGCTCCGTAGGGCCTTCTAACTTGCAGTGATAGTAATACAGCGCTTTCGCCTCATTCAGACCCCTCCCACTACTCACAACAGCACGCTTAACTTACTTGTCTACCGTGAGCCTTTCTTACTCTACACCCGCTCTGTAGCAATCCCCTTAATTGCACTCACTCCACTCGTGACACTGTCTATCTATCTATCAATCAATCTATCAATCCATCTATCTATCCATCCATCCATCCATCCATCCATCCATCCATCCATCCATCCATCCATCCATCCATCCATCCATCCCTCCATCTATCTATCCTGCCCATTTCCTGCTAATGGGACCATCCGTTTATAATATTATGTCATAAGTCTTCCTTTCCCTGGCTCTGATGTGTTGGCAATTTTGGCAAACAGCAGAATATTCATGTGTAAGTTGATGTTTGTACACGTATTAAGTGTGATGGTAATTTAATTGAACAGTTGTGCAGCCGCTACCACTTTAAAAGCAAAACAACAACAACAACAAGAAAAGGCCAGAATTAAGTTACAGGTACAAAGTCAATGATTTCTTTCCAAGTTTGGGATGATAGCTGGACATTGAACACAGTTTAGTATTTTCTATATTCAAATTTGTAAAATGCACCTTTCTGCACAACCGCTGCAAGATGGCGTAAGCAGAGCCCGTGAACAAGAAACAGTGCAGCTGTCCCTCTTACACCAATACAATTTCACAATAAAGCTGTGCTTCAATGTGTACATAAACTGAAACGTCAAAAGTCCGTCAAGAAGTAGAGGTGTTTCCATGTGTACGGAAAATGTAGATCTAATTTCGTACCGTTCCTGCGTGTGATACACCGTCTTCCTGTGATTTCTAGTCATAGCAAGACCCCATTTTGATGGTGAAACTCTTGTCCGCAGTGATTTACATCTTTCATGTGGAACATTTATTGAATACAGGTGTGCGAACTAATCACGGAAAGAGTAAACCCAAGAAAGAGTTAAACATGCACCAGTGTGCTTCCTCTGCCGCCACACTTCATGTGCAGACAACAGCACATATTATACACAACTGCACAGCGAACAAGACCGAAATAAAAACACCACAATTAGACTACAACAAAGACAACATTCCGTACACCATACAAGACATACTTAACTTAGAGGACAGTAAACATCTGACTTCCAGGAGACAATTAGTGAACAAGATCAACAATATAACGTGACATGCACAACCCTCTAGAAATTACCCCTGACCCGTCCTGGATACAATAATCATCACAAACAAAATAAACAAGCGTGTCCTTGACTTGTCACAAGATTTTAACGGGTACTATTTTCACAACGCTACACTTCTGTCACTATTTCTATACAGCATGGCATATCTACAGCGACATCTATAACTCTTGACGGAGTATATTCTAAACACTCCACCCCTCTCTGTGGCTGCACGCCTTAAACTGCAGGGCACTTCTACAACATCTTTTTCACAAAGGAAATTGTACCGGGACTCACGATCTTATTTTAACACCACCAATTTTAATTGCAGGGTTCCTCTACAGCTTTCCACTTTAACATCTATACGACACCATTATCAGTCTACTCCTACAGGCTGAATTGCTCTTTTAGAGTCTCCCTCTTGATACAAAGAGCACTCCTTTTATGTTTCCAGCACACTCTACTTTCCCTGTCTCATTGACAAAGTTCTTATACAGCCTAGCCCTTTCCATACAATCTTCTGATTTCACATTAAACTTTCTTTGCAGAATGCATGTATGAAATTTCTCTACAGCCTCCCTCTTCATATAAATGGATCCCACTTTTACATCTGTCTCCAGCCTCTCTACTAAGTGTTTAAAACGGAATCATACTAAGCCCGGTCAGACACAGTCAGATGCTGCCAGCAAAATATGCACCAAAGAAATGGTGGCAGAAGCTGACTGTATCTGACCAGGCTTAGTATGATAGGCTCTTCCTGGGTGGACTGAGAAAGTATAGAAAATTCTGATGTGCACGTCTTGACTGCCAACAGCTGACTGTGTCTGACCGGTGTGACATCCTGGAATATCCCCCATCCTATTTTAACCCCCCTGATAATCTAGTATATCCTAGTCTAAAGTTTCCCCCAGCTCGATTTCACTTTCTTTAGCAGTGGTTCTCAACCTTTTTCACGAGATCGCTTCTTAGAATCCGAATTTTCGTTCATCGCCCACTTCCCCCCCCCCCCCCCCTCCCCTATCTCCCGGAAAAAAAAGACAACAAGCATGCTGATGATTCACTATAAAGCAGAAACCATTCTTTATCAAATGAACTAAATGCCCTTTGCTGGGCTTTGGTGACATACAACTTTGCAACATTAGAGGATTGATAACACAAGAGACTGGGGACGCTGGGCCAATTAATTAGATCTTAGGACTTGGGCAGTCAGTCCTTGCAGCTGTTTGGAATATTTCTGAGATGGATGTGTGACTAATGCATTGGAGAGGTGGGTTAATTCGGCTGGCTTCTCCAAATGACAGCTCTCAGAATTGACGACAGTGATAGACTTTCCTGAAGCTGATGGTGTAACCTTCAGTAACATCCTCCACAATGTTGCTTCGAAGGGGGACATTCTATCAAAGTTAGCAAATCCCTCATCAGCACTAGCTTCGTTACTGCTGTGTCACCATGCTTGACGTGCAATAATTAGTTCTTAATTCAACACTCATCTCCCGTGAAGTCAACAACTTGCTACCAAAGAGTTTATTTAACCTCTTTGCTTGCTACCGATTGTCATGAGGTAGTCCCTCAAAAACTTGGAAATTACACTTACGGTGCTTTATCAAAGGATACACATTTCTGTCAAAGTATAGGCTACTATGAGATGAGAACTTTAAGATCACAAGTGGCCATTAAGATTATATCTCGACTTCATTTGTACTAGCTCGATATTGTCAAATTTAGCAGGCTCGTGCGCTGTCCGTTCCTTTTTCTCCTCACAATAAAGAATGGATGCCCTGGTTGTCTGATGATACTGAGTACAATGTACTTTATTCTCATTGCTCCATACACAGAACACGACCGAAATTTAATCTCTTTAATTACTGCTCCTGCTAAAAGCTCCAAAAAAGGGTATGGTTGTGGGCGGGAGGAGAAAGATTTATGCCCTTAGTTAATGTCAGGCTATTTCCTGTCACTACTCGGTCTAATGTTAAATTGTCAAGCAATTGGAGGGGTCGGCTAAAAACGCATTTTAAGTCACACTTCATAAATGTGTGTTTTTTGTGCGTGTTTTGTGTGTGTGTGTGGCAGAGAAAGATTATATACAGAAACGTACAGGAAGAAAAGGGGGAAAAAGCTACCCAAAGACAAACAAAAAAAAGATGGGGGATAATTTGTAATGGGGGATAAAATAGGATGCCGCTTATCCATTGGCAAGTATCCCCCCATCCTATTTTAACCCCGGGGGATAAACTGTTATTGGGGGGGATATTCTAGAATATCCGGGGGGATAAACCAGAATATTCCAGAATATCCGGGGGTTATTCTAGGATATCCTAGACTATCCGGGGGATATTCTGAAATATCAGGGGGGATAGATTTTGGGGGGGATAATCTGGGATACCACACCGGCGACACGACGACAGTCTATACTAAGCGCTGTATAAAATCTGAGGGCCACCGAATCAGCATTAACAGGGGAGTAGCGAAAGGCGCGCTGCAATTGTCGTAAAGTTTCACTTTTAATAATATAGATAGTAGTTGTAGTAGTAGTAGCAGTCGTGGTAGCACTAATCAAAATTTCGTAGCAAAGAATTAAGATCAGTAATTACAAAAAATGTAACACTTCCAATTTTTAGAGAAAAATGGATCATTTTCGTCTGAGGAACAAACAGAGGATGATGACGATGACAAATCTTAGCCATCCTAAAAGAGAACCCATCAGAAGCTCAGTCTCATGATCATCAAGGAAACGTGATTGAAGATTTTCATTGTCAGTCAGTCTTCAACACATTTTAGAGATAATCATTCGATGGCATCTAAATCAGCCACGTGCCAGTGCCACGGTCGAGCGATAAAAATTCCTTCCTTAATCACGTTAAAACCTCAATTTAATGTTTAACTAAGTGTTCAAGAAGTACAATACTTACGAATGAAAGCTTCTGGCTGGATTCTTGATATCACGGGCTATACACCCAAACACGACACATGTCTTCACCGTTGTTACCATGGTAAACAAACACTGCTTCGACTCCAATTCGATGGCGGCAAGCAGGTTCAACGAATCATTGTCACGTGACCGTAGTGCTGTCTCCATTTCATCTAAGCTCCTTGTCCTATGTCTAAAGAACGCACATGGTACCTGAACATAACATTCACAGCACGCAGACTAGATTATACTTTTGTTGATAACGATTTAATTTCGAAAGTAACAAACTCTAAGATATTGTCAATACCAATGGCAGACTGATTTGAGGTCTTTATTTTAGGAGGTTCGCTGCCCTTGGCATTTACACCTCACTTTACTTGTTTTATTATTTCTTGTTCTGGGGGGGGGGGGGGGGGGAGATGATATGGATAAATTTTAATCTATTAATTTCAATTTTGCCCGGGCAGCGGCCTTTCGGCCTGCTCTTTACGATTTCCAACTGCCAAGGTATCTTTAACGTGCGCAACGTGCACACGGGCCCTCCGAATTTTTTCGTCCTTATCCGAGAAGACTAGGTACTCGATCCTACCCCCCCAATAGGACCAATGGCAGACAACAGGATGGTAGTCTTTTATTGGGAAATGTCAATATTCAAATGGGGTACATCGTATTATAAGTTTAATAACGATATTATGTTGAGGGATGTATATTTCATACAGCTAATGACAACGCATTATGGAGATCTCAAAGAAGGTTCAGACATTAGGACCTCATGACGGGGGGGGGGGGGGGGCGGACAAATTGAAAATGAAAGAAAAAGCTACACTAAGTAGCAAAAGAAATGCCATAGGAAAAAAATATATCGCTAAGGGTGCTCAGAACAATTACTTAATGATCTGGAGAAAAATTTAGCCTTGGTCGATAATACAGCTGGAATACTTAAGGAGTTTAATAAAAAAAAAACCTGCAAACGTATGGTGGACTTGTCAGCACCTAATAGGGGATTCAAAGCAAAAGTCAGAAGTATTTCTCTCAAATCTATAAGAAAAGAGATGCAGCCTGTGTACAACAAATAAATGCACTTCATCCCGATATGTTACCAAAATTAAATGAGAAAGGAAGTAGTATTTGTGAACAAGAAATTAACATAGACAAAGTTGGCAAATGCCTGAAGAAAAATATTTCAGGGCCGGGAATTGATGGTTTAGCAAAAAATTTTACAAAATATCCGGAACGAAATAAAATCAGACCTAATATCCTCCTGAAAATATCATCTAAAACAAGGAACTTTGGCCCCCTGGCATAAAATAAGTGCTATGACATTATTCCATAAAAGTAAAGTCTTACCACTAAACGTTTTAGAAAACTGGAGACCAATATTAGTCACAAATGTTGTCTATAGTTTTTTGTTAGCTAAAGTATTAACCGAGAGACTGAAGCAAATGCTCCCATTACTGATTCTAGAATCCCAATTTGGGTTTATGAAAGGTCGTAGCAGCAGCATATTTGCTCCGACAGTGCCATGACAGTATAGAATTATGTAGAATATAACGAGATTTGTTAGCAGTTGACTAAATGCTTCGATAGTCTTACTTATCTTTTTTTATGGGTTAAAGATCTTTGGTTTCAAAGAAACTTTCATATCATGGAAGCAAGTGATAAAGCATGACGCCAAATGCTGTATTAATAATGGAGGCTGGCTGAGCGACTTCTTTAATTTAGAAGAAGGCAGCAGACAAGGCTGCCCACTGTCGCCTCTGACCTGCCTCGTGGTAGCAGAGTTACTGGCACTCAACATTAAACAGACAAAAGAAATAAAAGAACTCCAAATTCCAGGCAGTCATGGGCCAATAAAAATATTATAGTCCGCGGATGATCTACGTTATTATTGAAAACATTCTCATGCTTTTCAGGATTAGTTCCAAATATGCCCAAGCATTATGCCATTAAGTAGCACCCGATCCTTAACATTCAACACCCAGGGTATTCAGAAAGCACGACAAGTTAAAATATTGGGAATTACCTTCCAGACGATCGCTTCAGTCGATGACGTAGAATAAAATTGGAAACACGTAACTAACAAGATCGATAAACAGATACAACTGTGGTCAAAAAGAAACGTATCTATCCAGGACAAAAATATTTACTTACAAAAACTTTTCTCATGTCACGTTCACAATGTGTCTATGAAATGCAAGGAATCGGAATACCCGAGAGAGTTCTCAGTCAACTTAGTCACAAAATCTTCAGCTGTATGTGGCGGAGGAAGTAACAAACAAGAGGGAATTTGAAAAGATAAACGAAACACAATGTGCGCCACGGAAAGTAAAGAGAGTTTGAAAATAATAAATCTGAAAAACCTGCAAGACAGCTTCTTAATTGAATGAGCAATACGTCTGGATAGAGACGGGAATGCAGCTTGGAAAGATCTTCCCACTTTTTTCTTAAAGAAGCTGGATAGTATTAACATTTTTAAAGCTAAAGTCAAATCCGAGAAAGACGTGGTCACGCAGGTCAATATACCATCAGATTTTTGGTAAAGAGTAGTTAAAACGTGGTTAACACACAAGAATACTAAAAATGTAGACAGAGAGCAAGTTAGCATATATCTCTAGCATAATCGAGACTTGATGTGTAAATCTAAAGTTTTGTTTTTGAGTAGCTGGGTATCAGCAGGAATCAGACACAAATGAATCTATGAATCAATGGAACGTTCCCCACATGGGAGCAGATTCAATAAAAGCTTGGGAAGATCGCACCATTGAATTTTTAATATAATGCTCTAAAGCACGCATGTCCGCAACCTGCAGAGAAATTCGAAAGTATTGATATAAGCAGCAAGGCAATACGATCACAGGACCTACGAAACTTTATCGCAGAGGAAGAATACACTACACATCACCATATATTCTAGTTTTTGGAAAAAAAAAACTCACATCGATTTAGACGTAAAAGAGCAGCGCTGGACAATGGCGAAAAAGATATTCACAGAAACCCGATTAAAAATTCTACAATGGAAAATAGTCCATAATATTACATATTGTGGAACATTCCACCGCAGCTGACGGGACGATCAGACAATACTTATTAAGACAGAAAAGGCCCCTAAATAAATAACCAGCCATTTATTTCAAAATGGATTGATCAATACTCCAGAAAAATGGTACAGAAATGATGAAAATATGTTTTAAATAATAAAAATTAAGATGAATCCATTCAATTGCCTTCACTTTAGTTGGTAACTGATAGGACAAAAAAAAAATACTGTTGTTTACATAGCAAAACTAAACTGCAAAATTTGTGAAACCAAACCAACGGGATTAGTGAACAATGTTTTTCTATATTAAAGAATAATGATCGAGTTTTACTTTTAAGCACAATGAGGCAATTCGTTTGAGTAACCTATGGGATATAATCTTGGTTATTTATGGGAGTTTGTAAGTATGTGCTCCTTTCCAAGATGGTCACTAGGTCACATGATCACGCAAGGAAAATAATGCTAACCGTTAACTGAATTACTACCCTTTAGAACACAACCATTAATTTTCTTCTCAGGCATGGTTTGAAAAATGGCTCTTAGGTAACATATTACTGGGCTGTCCCATATCCAACTTCCCAACTTCTGCGTAAAGTGAATCTTAAAGATGGTGAGCTGTGCTCACACTGTAAAGAGAAAGTCTACATGGAACACTTTTTTGTGTCGTGCCACGTGATCATAGCCATGGATAGCAAGAAAGATACTACTGACAATAAAAGATATATTGCTATGCCTAACAAAGCAGGAGCAAGATCTAGATCTAGACCAAACAATGCAAGACAAGATAAACCATCTTATTTTAATTTCAAAAATGGGTAGTAGCAAATTCAAATATGAAAAAAAGCCAAGATCTTATATCTGTGTTGTACTTTCAATGTCATTTGAGAAAAATAATAGAAGATATCTGCATATCCTGCATTATTGAGAGCATTACACATGCTCAAAGCAATAGCAGTCGTTAAAAAATACCAAACAATCGTTCACTTTAAGGCGTAAGTGAAAATAGAATGAGATTAGAACATGTGAGGAAGAGGAAAATAAAAAGTTCTGCATTTTAAAAAAATAGTGGGGGGGGGGGGGGGGGCTAGGTGTCTATAGACGAAGGACGAAAAATCGAATGCGAAAAATGGCATCCTAAGGTGCTCGAATTAAAGTAATTTCATGTTTTACCGACTTTACTTCGTTGTCGATATTTTTACTGTTCACTTATAAAATATCTATTGTGTTTCATTTTTCTTCTTTTCTGGGTCGCATCTTGCGATGTATTAATAACGAAAATACAAAGATGAATATTCCAAGCCTTATAAATGATATTCTATATTATTTATACATTATAAAATTATACTATGTATTATATGATATAAAATATAATTATATCTTTTATCAATTCATATCTGGAGGTTTTCTACTATACAGTATAAATATCTTTATTTGTTAAGCTGAGAACAATATACATGTAAATTATGGAAATAGACCATCTGCCTACACTGAACTATAAAATCGTCAGTTGATAAAGAAATGACCCAAGTCAGAGTTTAAGAACCGCCGACAACATCGAGTTCAGTTGACAGTTTTGAGATACATAAGACTTCATGTGGGTCCGATATTCAGGATAGTTGTAATAGAAAGCTGGTAAAGAGATAAAGGGCTTATCTATTTATGTATTTATTTATCTGCTTAATCATTTAATGATCTATTCATTTACTTATTTTGCTTTTTAGTTTATTCATTTATTTATGTACCTGTTTGTTTATTTATTTATCTATTTATTTATTTATTCATTCATCTAATTATGTGTATTCAACATAATACTCGCGCAGTCGTGCACACATTGATTTCAGACCAAATCGCATTTCAATCTGAGCCCGAAAAAAAATAATTGAAAAATAGAAAATCATTGATGACACAGTGAGAAAGGAACAAAGCTAAAGTGGAGATGGGTTTGAAGAAATCTTCTAAGTTAAAGGAAAAGTCACAGTGAAACAACAATAACAACAATTATGGATTATTTACAAAGACACTTCGCCAGATGACGACGAATGTAGGTCTTTGTTTTTGGAGGGTCGCTGCTCTCGGCATTTGTACATGTACCTCTCTTTTTCTTGTTTCTTTTTCTCGTTGGTTTCTTGTTCTCTTCCATCTTGTGGCTTTCTTAGCCCTCAAAGGGGCTCCCGTTTGGGTATTCCTGTTCTTTCTTTCTTTGCCAGATGATGACGAGTAATGAGAAAAACACAAGTACTGCAAGAGAAAAACTTGTGGTGAAATTGTTTGAGTTCTATTGTCAGCTTTTAATTAGAGTCCTCCTTTCCCCATTTGACGTGGATAACTGCATTTTCCAACCATCCCGAGATACTGTACGAATAGTTCTCTTGGAGAGCTTCAGTGTTGTTTTTAGACTAAAATCTGTGTTCTAACGAGCAACGTTCCTCTTCACTTGGGCCAGATACGCTCTGTCGGTTTAAGGTCATAATCGTACAAACTAAGTCTAAAGACAATGTCACCATGTTTTAAAGGGCATGTTCGTTTGACATTTTTTCCCTTTGGTAAAATGGTTTCGTTGTTTGCTTGTTTATTTATGTATCCGTTTCTCTATTTATATATCAAAATGGTTTTGGTTACGCAAATTTTTATCCCGACTATATTTGTCGTTGCTTTCATTTTTTTTTTTTATCAGGCGGTTAATGGTTACTTGCCTGATCAAACATTCTGTCGGGATTCGCCCAAAGCTCCAAATCGAAAAAAAATTGAATAATTTCTTCCGCACAAATCTGTTTTTTTTGTTTTTTTCGCAGAGCTAATTTTATCGCACACTCTCTGCTATTGTGAAACAAGTAGTCTAGGTTGTCTGGCTTTGCTACAGGTGCCTGGGGTGTAGAAAAGGAAGGGTGGAGGTGGGGGTGAGATGGCTTATTTTAGTAATTTTATTACTTATTTACATAGATTGTGCTCCGGCTGAATGAATCTTCAAGATGATTCCTTGTGGCCGGGTACTATAAAAGAGGAAGCTAATGCGGTGATTGTCAGCAGTCTGCAGGTTGTGCTCGACCCTTACCTCCTACCGTCATGATGAAGCTTCAGATAGCAGTCCTGGGCGCCTTAGTGGTGATCCTATGTCTCGAATTCACGCCATCGGCAGCATGTAAGTTATCTTCGTAATACTGTGACATAGGCAAACTTTAATCCTTCCTGTCTGCATTCAGAATTTTGTTTCTATCAAATTAATATGCCAATTCACTGATTGTCAAAAAGACAGAGATATAACTCGCTGAGACTGGGAAAATGTCCATTAGGTAAAACTATTGATTTTCATAATTATGCCATCTCGGAGAGTTTAAACTATATTTGCACACTTTGTGAAATAGTTGACCTCTGAATTTGTTTGTAAATGTTTTATAGTAATTTTCAAGTTTTGTATGCTCTCAAGAGCATCAGAATAGCAAAGGATTAATTTTCCACATTTCAAAGATCATTATTAGAAATATTTATAACATAAACCAAACCAGCTCTCAGGACAGACCATTCTCATCAAACTGACATTACTGTCCATAGGGGCTCACATATTCAATTAAAACCTATTCCAATATTTACTAAAGACAGACAGACAGACGCACAGACACACAGACACAAGGACAGAGAAACAGACAGACAGGCAGATCAAACCAGAAACGCGCAAAGGCAGGGGTAAGGTTATGAGAGACAAAGATTTAAAGATTACAAACAGTTCCACGTAAGCTCCAATTTGAGGTCTGTACATTATAATCAATTTTCGTTAGATACATCGTCCTAAAACGAGGGTCTCTCAGTCACTAATGTACGGGGGGCGTTCGAGAAATCCTTACCCTGAGTATGAAGGGAACGGGTTATGCCTATGAACCTTTCAAGGATTAAGTTAATCTACTTGGTGCAATGTATGTGAAATTCTGGGAAACACGGAGGGTAATTGATGTGAACTTTATAGAACAATTTTAGTGAACACAGGTGGAGGGGAGGAGGGGGGGGGGGAGCCTGAAGGTTGTCCACTATTTTCAGGGCAACAATGCAGTCTGATGAATACCGCCCGGTTATTAGTTTCTTCATTTGCATAGGAAATCTCTCTCTTCCACCCTCCCCCCGCCCCCCCCCCTCCGACCATTCACGCGGAAATTATCAATGTTTACCATGATGATTGCCCTTCTTATGAAACTGAAATATTGGTGCAGAAAGTTTACACTGGGGTTCATGTCACTAAAGGATGATCAACGAAAGGTCGATCATCATTAAAATTTGTTGTCAATGAAGAAAGTGTGGCTTTAGTTAAGAAACTGGTGCTTGCAGATCGACTAGCCGTTGAACTACTTCTGCATGAGCATCTTAACATGACTGAAGTCGCTACAATGTGGGTACCTCGCCTTTTGACACCTGGCCAGAAATAACAGGAAGTGGAATGTTCCACAGAACTACATCTAGAATCAAATGACACTAACATTTTGAATAGAATCATGACACTGGATGAAACATGGGTTCACTATTTTGATCTGAGCAGAAATCAGCATCAGTGCAATGGAAAACTCCGTCATCCCATTCCATGGCAAAAGTGCAACCTTCGAGCTGAAAGGCAATGTTGTCCTATGTTTGGGATTAGGACTGAATCATTATGACTGATTACGTGGAAAGTAGTCAAACAGTCACTAGAAAGTATTATTCAGCAGAAGCAGAGAAAAGACGAGGAAGCTGAGCAGAAGAATCTTGGATGGCAACTCAGACAGCAAGGCAATGCGGCTATAAAATACTTCTTCATCCGGCTTATTCGCCCGATCTTTTACCATCACACTTTCTTTTGTTTCCTAATCTGGAAACAATCATTAAAGGTCAACGTTTCCATGGCGATGAGGACACAGTTTTAGAGGTAGAAGAGTGGCTACGGCAACAATCAAGGTCATATTGCTCTCAAGGACTCTTGACGGTCACCGAGCAATGACAGAAGTATGTCACCCTGCATGTTGACCATGTAGAGAAATAAAGTTGTGCATTGTAAATCTCAGCTTTCTATTGTGTTTTTTCATACTAAGGATAAAGATTTCTCGATCGCCCCTCATAGGGGCCTATATGTAACAAATTGCTAACATTTTCAACTTATCAGTGTCACCTAGGGTATGCTTAAGATAACTGCGTCTTGACACGTTCAGCCCTATGGGTGCTATACCGCCTGAATCTGTTGGGGTTTTACTGGCCTCTGTCCTCTTCGTTGCTATTGTCTGCCTGTTCCCCGTTGCTTCCCGCAGGTACATTGGACTGCCGACTGACGCCATTCGGGGTTATAGGGATAACTGTCAATCCAGATTTTGGGGACTATTTCGTATTCGAGTGCATTTTAAGAAAGAATTAAAATATCGGCAGTGTCCAAATTGAATATCAGGACAATAATGCAGAGGAAAAATCAACGGAAAGAAAATAATTTCAGAGTACCTTTACCGTTCATCCAACATCTATTAGTTATCCCAGCTCACCACCGGGGAGTTGGAAATAGGACCTTGAGCTGAACATATTTGTGGAAGATGTGTTAAAGTACGTACATCAATAGAATAGTTTAAAACTCATTCCTTTACACAGTCATTTATGGCGATCACCTCATTGCTAGGCGCTAGGCTGTTTTTTTTGTCTCATCCATTGTTGTTTCTGTCTTTCTTCGTCCTTTTTCGTCGTGGCAAATTCATTCTGTGTAATGGCATTTCTCTTCACCTGGTTCACTTTTTATATGGCCCTCCAGCTTTCAGGTGAATGTGACAATACTGGGGTGGGCATTTGGGGGGGGGGGGGGGATGCCGTTCTAAAATTTAGCCCAAATGCGACGTGAAAGCTTTCGCAGCCATTGGTGGTTCTTGATTCCTTCCCTGTGCAACCCAGAGATGTGCTCTACACGGCCTTGATTTTGCTGTACAATTTCTAAAAAATATCGTTATAAAACTGGTGAAATTTTGCAATGTAATCAATATTTTTTGTGTGTTTTCTTCTCTGAACATTGTGCCCTGTTTGAATGAATTACAGACTTTTACTCACAGAAAAATAGCTATCTGCATGTCTGTTGTTGTTATTGATGCTGCAGATCTTAAATTCATAAGCATCTGGGTGGGTGACGTTGACAAGTATTAAATAAAACATGCTTGAAGTCTTGTAAACTTGCCTCAGCAGAGCAGGCGGGTGAAAATAGAAATATTGCAGTTGGAAGATACGTAATGGAATCCAAAAGGTAGTAGTTAGAGTCTGGGCAGAGATATCCCTCTAAAATAATCCTTTACAAAAAACAAACAAAAAACCCGGCGAAGTTTGGATCTGCCACATCCCGCAATAGTCGATTGCGCATTAAAAAGTCCAGTTTCTCTAACTGCGGGCAAAGTGGTGTTAGATATATATGAAAGTAATAGGTAGTAGATAGAACAGAAATCCAGACATCTTTCATTATACAGCAATCAATGGAGATCCTGAGAATCATCTCACCGTCTCTGTCTGTCCTCCCTCTGTTCATTTTCCTTAATGTTTACTGGTACCTGGTGGTGATTGTGAGGAAGGCATCGAGAACAGTAATCATAAAAATAATAAAAGTCAGAACCAGAGGAAAAAGAAAAATTGAAATGAAACGCTTGTGTCAACAAAGCTACGGGAGAGGCCCAGAGGAAAAGAACTGCTCGTCAAACAAGTGTTTCGGATTTAGATTTCCTTGCCGCTTTGTCATCAACATCACCACCATCATGATCATCATGATCATCATCATTATCATCATCCTCACAAAACAAAATTAATTATTGTTCCATATCCCTCCACGTTTCTTTATAACTCACAATAATCTTTTTTTTTTCCCTTCTCTGCAGACTCATTTTTTAAAGACCCATGTCCCAAGAAATATTGTGACAAATATTGCCCCCATGGCTACGTGTCTGATAAGTATGGATGTAAGACCTGCACTTGCAAATATCTTTGTCCACACGTTCGTTGCCCTCCCAAATGTTACTATGGCTACAAGTACAGCGTCGACGTCCGCGGATGCAAGACCTGTTACTGTTCGAACTATGACCACGGTAAAGGCATCAAAGGCTACCACCACGACAAAGGCTACGGGAAAAACCGCGGCTATGGCAAAGACCACGTCTACGACAAAGACCACGGCTACGGCAAAGACCATGTCTACGGGAAAAACCGCGTCTACGGCAAAGATTATGTCTACGACAAAGACCACGGCTACGGCAAAGACCATGTCTACGGGAAAGACCGCGGCTACGGCAAAGACCACGGCTACGGCAAAGACCGCGTCTACGGCAAAGACCATGTCTACGACAAAGACCACGGCTACGGCAAAGACCATGTCTACGACAAAGACCATTTCTACGGGAAAGACCATTTCTACGGGAAAGACCATGTCTATGGCAAAGACCATGTCTATGGCAAAGACCATGTCTATGGCAAAGACCATGTCTACGGGAAACACCGCGGCTACGGCAAAGACCGCGGCTACGGCAAAGACCATGTCTACGACAAAGACCGCGGCTACGGCAAAGACCTACACAAACACCACAGCTACGGCAAAGACCTACACAAACACCACGGCTACGGCAAAGACCTACGCAAAGACCACGGCTACGGCAAAGACCATGTCTACGACAAAGACCATGTCTACGGGAAAGACCATGTCTATGGCAAAGACCATGTCTATGGCAAAGACCATGTCTACGGGAAAGACCGCGGCTACGGCAAAGACCACGGCTACGGCAAAGACCGCGGCTACGGCAAAGACCTACACAAACACCACGGCTACGACAAAGACCTACGCAAAGACCTACACAAACACCACGGCTACGGCAAAGACCTACGCAAAGACCACGGCTACGACAAAGGCTATGACAAAGGCAACGCATGGTAGGGCAAAGCATGATGCAAAAACGATAACAACGTATGGGGCAGAGGCGATACAAACCTCCCTGACGATGTCATCACTGACCAACATGGCAGATTTGCCACACCGGCTTTTTTTCTACTTTAATTTTGTTTCCTGGCATTCAAATGAACTTTTCTTTCGCTCCCAAAGTCTAACCTGTTTGTTGTCTTGAATTCGATGGTTGTTCACAAGATATAAAGTTGAAAAGCCCTAAAAAAAACAACAACAACAACAAAAGACTTTGATACCATCACAGGCAGTCAACGTTTCGAGCTATTACGAAAGTGAGGAATAAAGGAATAAAGACAATTAATTAGAAGTACCGAGAAATAAAGTTTATTTAGCTATGGGGAATTTGATCAATTCCAAAAAAAATTAGTGGATTAGAAAATGAAAACTGAAGACAAAGAGAGCAAGGAAATGTTTGAACATCCATCGAGGAAGGCAAAATAAGTCAGTTTAAGCTCCTGAAACTGACGATGATCTCATTAAAAAATATATACGCTATTTCTAGTATTGATGGCTTTGATTACTTATTATTATGCCATCTCAGTGTGTCATCAAGTTCGTCAATTGGTTTTCGTAAAAATACTACAGCCTGTTCGCCACTAATAGGCATGTTCATCAGAAATACACAGTTCTAATGATTTCCTTGGAATAAGGCTCAAGTTATTTTCAAAATATCTTAATTTATTCCCCTTCAGATTTATTCTCCCTCTGGTTTCTTTGATGCCATAAACATACAAATTAGTTTTAGTTTTTATGATGAACAATGTGGGAAGATTAAGAGGAAAAAAATTAACAACAGTTGTACAAAAACGCCCTACCCACCCCCACACCCACCCGCCTTTTCTCTTTCTTCCTCCCTGTCTCTGTTTGTCTGTCTGTCTGTCTGTCTCTCTCTGTCCTCCTGTCTCTCTGTATCTGACTCTCTGTCTCTGTCTCTGTCTCTTTCTCTTTCTCTCCTTCCCCCCCCCCCCCGTCTCTGTGTCTCTATCTCTCTTTGTCTGTCTCTCTGTCTGTTTGTCTGTCTGTCTATCTGTCTGTCTGTCTCTTTCCTTTCGCTCTGACGCTGCCGTTGCCTGTGAAGCAGAGCACGTATCCATGATGCCACGGTATGTTATTGCAAAATTACTGTAAAACACACGGACTGTGACAAAACATAAAATTAAGCAAAAAATAGAACGAAGCATGAGTGTATAATAGTTCGTCCATCAGGTATGATGATGACCTTAACAACACCAGAGGAATAAAGAACAGAAATTGTTGAGAATTTCAACACATGGACAATAAAGAGAACTAAAGGACACAGAGGACAGAACGGAAAGACTGTTCTTTCATGACTTATGGCTTCTCATGTGACTGATAAGTCCTATTTTTGCCCTGCAGACCCTTCCGCATAAATGACAAGAGTGCTCCGTTGGTTCAGTACCACTGGGCCTTTTCTTGCGCCGTTCTCTTTTTTTTTTGATAGCCTGCTGGACTCTGTCAGCTTCCCATGCTTTGCTGCCTCTGGTAAGGGCCGCCCTCCAATTTGCACGATCAAGCGAGAGCTTTTCCCACTCACTCACATCAATGGCAAAGGCCTTCAGTGATTGCTTGATAGTGTCTTTGTAACGTCTCTTTGGGGCCCCAACATTCCTCGTTCCATTGGAGAGCTCAGAGAAGAAGATTTGCTTAGGGAGTCTGGAATCGGGCATTCTGACAACATGTCCTGCCCAACGTAGCTGAATTTTTTTCAGGTGGCAGAAGATGCTCAATTCCTTGGCACGATTGAGAACCTCAGTGTCTGGAATTTTATTCTGCCATTTGATCCTTAGGATCTTTCTAAGGCAGGCCAGATGAAAGTGATTTAGCTTTCTGGCATGCGATTGGTACACTGTCCAGGTTTCAGCCCCATAGAGTAGGGTGGGAAGGACCACAGCATTGTACACTTTCAGCTTAGTGACTGTGCGAATGCCGGCAACATCCCATACTCTCTTTCGAAGCCTGCCAAATGCAGAGCTGGCTTTGCTGATTCTTGAGAGAATTTCAGTATCAACACGAGCCGCGGAAGACAGTGTACTGCCAAGATAGGTGAAGTTCTCCGACACCTTCAGAAGGCTGTCATGGACTTTGATATTTGGGGTCACAGAATACTTGTCGTCTGGAGTAGGCTGATGGAGCACTTCCGTCTTCTTTGTGCTTATTGTGAGGCCAAAGTTGTCACAGGCACTAGAGAACTTATCAACACAGTTTTGCATGCTATCCTCATCGTGTGCCAGAAGTGCACAATCATCAGCAAATAGTAGGTCACAGACTTGAGTACTTTTGGTTTTGGTTTTTGCCTGAAGTCTCCTGAGGTTGAATAGACTGCCATCAGTTCGGTACTTGATGCTTACCCCTTGAGGAGGAGAGCCAAAGGCTTCTTGTAGCATTGCAGAGAACATGATGCTGAACAGAGTTGGGGCTAAGACACAACCCTGTTTTACCCCATTTGTGACAGCAAAGGGCTCTGAAACACTGCCGTTGCTTTTGACTGCAGCTGGCATGCCATCATGAAACTGGCGCACTATTGTGATGAATTCGGGTGGACACCCAAACTTCGCCAAGATTTTCCAGAGGCCTTCACGACACACTGTGTCAAATGCTTTTGTGAGGTCAACAAATGTGATATACAGCGCTTTATTTTGTTCCATGCATTTTTCCTGAATCTGTCTGGCAGCAAAAATCATATCCGCCGTTCCCCTCTCTTTACGAAAGCCACATTGGCTCTCGGGAAGCAAGTCATTTGACGAGAGGTGATCAAGAAGGCGATTCAGAAGCATTCTTGCCAATATTTTGCCAGCAATTGAAAGTAGAGAGATTCCCCGATGGTTGTCACAGACTTGGCTGTCCCCTTTGTTTTTGTACAGATGGATGATTGAAGCATCTTTGAAGTCCTGTGGCAGCTTCCCTGCTTTCAACATATGATTGAACAACTCGGTCAACCTTTCAATAAGCTTTTCTCCACCGAAGGCATACACCTCAGCAGGAATTGAATCCACGCCTGGTGATTTGTTAAAGGACAAATGATTTGTGGCAGTTCGGGTCTCATTTGCTGTGAATGGCTTGGCAAGAGCTGCATTAATAGGAGTCTGAGGGAGGCGGTCAATGGACTCAGTATTTATATTTGATGGCCGATTTAGCACACCTCCGAAATGTTCTGCCCAACGCTGAATTATGGCATTCAATTCAACAATGCGTGTTGAACCATCTGACGCAAGAAGTGGCGTAGTGCCAGAGCGGGATGGTCCAAACACAGCTCGGAGGCTCTCAAAGAACTTTCTAGTGTTGTTTGTGTCGGCATATTTCTGAGTTTCTCTTACTCGCTCTTCAAGCCAGTCATTTTTCATTTTCCTCAGCTTCTTCTGGAGTACACCCTTACATGCACGCAGTGCATCAGCTTTTGCTGTGGAAGAGGGGTCACTGCAGTGAGCTTGGATGAGACTATTTTTTTCTTTGATGAGCACTTTGATTTCATTATCATTATCATTGAACCAGTCCTGGTGCTTGCGGACAGGAAAACCAACTGTGCTGCTGGCGCAAGAGTGTACAGTCGTATTTAGGTCAGTCCAGCTCTGTTCAATGTTCTCAGGGTCAAAAGTCACGCAATCCAATTTTGAGGAGAGTTCTGATGAGAGCTCGCCCTGTTTCTCAGCTGAGCAGAGTTTTGAAACATTTAGGCGTTTAGGTGGCGCTTTCCCTTGAGGGCGTCTATTGCGCCTCAATGTTAGTCTGAGCTTGCAAACAATGAGTCTGTGGTCACTTCCACACTGGGCACCACACATCGCCTTTGTTACAAGGACATCCTTTCTGTCAGTCTTCCTCACAATGACATAGTCTATGAGATGCCAATGCTTTGAGCGGGGATGCATCCATGACGTTCTGTTTCTCACGGGGAGACTAAAATTTGTGTTGGTAATGAACAGGCCAAATTCAGCGCACAAAGTAAGTAAGCGCAACCCATTGTTATTGCATGAACCAACTCCATGAGGGCCCAAAACATTTGGCCACGCTGAGATTTCGGAGCCAACCCTAGCATTGAAGCCCCTCAAGAGAATCAGCTTATCAGCTGCCGGGACAGAGCATATGACAAATTCTAGATCAGAATAGAACTTGTCTTTGGCTTCATCTGGGTTTGTCATGGTGGGCGCATATGCGCTAATGAGGGTGGCTGACTGGCTTTTCCCAACTGGGATCCTGAGTGTCATTAGCCTGTCATTTATTTCAATTGGCATGGACTGCAAGTTTCTGACAAGGTCATTTTTAATTGCAAACCCAACACCATGCTGTCTCGGTTCGACTGCACCCTTGCCTTTCCAGAAGAAGGTGTATCCACCACTGAGCTCTTTGAGTTGGCCACTATCAGGGAGTCTGGTCTCACTGAGTGCCACTATGTCCAGGTTGTACCTGCTGAGCTCAATGGCAATAAGTGCAGTGCGTCTTTCCGGGTTGTTTGAGTTGTCCTGTAGTGTGCGTATATTCCAGGCTCCTAGCCTGAGTAAGCTGAATTTCTTTTTGTTTCGACCGCAAAAAGGGATCCCCACTGGTCGCGGTATACCAGTCAGGGTGATGTGAAGTGGGCTTTCTTTAGGGCACCTTTTCTAGCCCCTTCCTCAGTTGAGGTGAGCAGTGCTATCCTTAAATAAGGCTGCTCAGCTACTGTGGCTGCTGCCTCCCCACGCCTCCACTTCAATCGACGATGAAGCGACCATAGCCCACAGCCACCAACGTGTAGGTCTGTGCTAACAGCTTCCAGTCTATCCAAACCTGCTGCCACCGCACTCGCCCATCGCCGTTGGAATTTTGAGAGGAAAGAAGACGAGACAAAGATGAAAGAAGACGAGGTGAGTGTTAAGACTGGCGCAAAGAATTTGTTTTTAGTGAGAAAGAGCTGCGCAAACATCAGCCTGGACACAACTTATCCAAGTGGCAAGACAGGATCAAGACGACTGGAAATGTATCCAGGTGCAGGAGGATGCCAGAGGGACAGTCATATTGCCTGACCGGCTGCCTGTAGGCTACTCCACAGCCTCGCAGTCCCAACTGACTAGGGTGAAAGACCCAAACCAAAGAACACCAATAC
>OZ007571.1:33210763-33225763 GCA_963931925.1 Onchidella celtica | reverse complement strand
TGAGGGGGGGGGGGGGGGGACATATCTAATTACAAAGCCAAATAGAGAAAATACTGAGCTGTGTTCTCTGTTGAGCTAAATGCAAACAAATCCGTTTTTACAGTCACCAACGAGGAAAATAAACATGATGACGAATTAGATGTACATGTTCTTTTTACACAAAAATTTTGAGTTTTTTTTATTTTTTTTATTTGTTTAAGATTCTTTTTAGCTGCAAAATTGTGACATATTTTCGCCCTATACATTTTTTTTAATTCACTCTTCGTCTCCGTCCCAGCAATGTATTTGTATTGTATTTGTATAATTATTTTCCTTGATCTCATTTGAGAAATTTGACTTAGTGTCATTACAGCCCATTTACAACTTGAGCAAATACATCGTCGCCACAGTGCAGCGTCAATGGACGATTAAAAATTTATTTTTCGGGGGGGGGGGGGATTGTAGGGATTAGTTTTTGTTGTTGTTGTTTACATTTTTTTTGTCCGGGAGCCTGTTCTTCTTCGACTTCTAACTGCCAAGTGTCTTTAACAAGGTGCACACGGGTTGTTGTTGTTTTTTTGTTTGACCTTATCTGAGAAGACCAAGTTCCCGATCCTACCTACCATAGGATTAGGAGCTGGAAAATATGAGAAAAAATCCCCAAATTTCAACATGCTTGCAACGACCGGTTATGGAACCCTGTGCCTTTGGCGTGCGAGGCCAACACCTTATTTCAAGACCAACTTGGCCCCCATGTCGACAGCCACAGTATTATTATCTCTGATGACACAGTGACACGGAAATAGGCTAAAGAGGAGATGGAGGTTAGAAAGAATGTGCACTTTATTTTTAATGAAAAGTAACAGTGAAAAAACAACAAGAACACGTATCAATTATTCACAAAGACACTTCGCCAGGTGATGACGAAGAAGAAGAAGAAGAACACGAACCTTGCAAGGGAAAAACGAGGTGAAATTGTGTGTCTACTACTTTCAGCTTTAATTATAGTTCTCCTCTCCAGATTTGACCTGGCTAACTGCATTTTTCCAGCCATCCGGAGAGATACGAATGGTTCTCTCGAGAGCTCAAATGTCGTCTTTATAATTTTGTTTATTATCTCAGGTATGCCCTGATGAATCAGGCCCAAACTTTTTGTAGCCCCCTGTTTCAATTTGTCTTAACTGGGAATTGTTTTCCACTTGTGAAGAGTGAAAAACAAACAAAATTTCTTCACAAACATATAAAAACAAAACACAGAAAAGACGGGGAGGCGAAGGTCGGCTTTTTTTTACCGTATGCACAGTAATGTCGCCTTTATGTTATGTCTGCATAAAAGCAAATCCAAACATTTCAGATAAATGCAACGGCCCTTTTTTTCGTAAGCCTACGTATCCTTATGCGCGACGCGACAGTGAGTCGCTCGCGATCGTCGTTCAAGACCAGTCGCGCGAAGTGTCTCCTTATGCGCTAAGATCCGCTAGCGAAAATCCGGGGTCAAGCGATGTCGCTCGATCGCTCGAGTCAAAAGTGTCTCTTTATGCGCGAGCGACGTCTCGTCGCGTGTCAAGTTGCCATGTTTCACGTTTTTTCTTTGCGAGGATAGACTCAAGACCCACAACGCAAATAGTTCGGTGCCCACAATCATAAACACAGGCATCCTGTCATTACATGCGATTCGTCGTTCGTGTTGATCTGGGAGAAAATCCTGCACCTTATTTGTAATAACTGCAGATATAGACAATTATCAATCAAGACATTTGGCACTAGTGGTTGTAAAAGAATATGATGGTTGCACAGGTGAATTACTGGCAAGATCTAGCACAACCTTGATAGAGACTGTAGATTATTTTCTGAAGTTGTTTTCCAAACAGACATTGCAAAATGCTAAAGTCAAGACAACATACGCCACTACTTTCAAAGCAAGTTAAAACATCTGCCTTGCACGCTCAAGCACAAATATTCCAAATGCAACTGTTGCACACCGGATGATGTTGTTAACTTGTTCCTGACAATTCGACTGCATCACCAGATCAGCCTAAGAAATAGTACATCAACACAGAAAATTTCAGGAAAGAAACTAGGAAAACTGAAGACGCTGCAACATGAGTAACACTTTCTTCTTCTTCTTTCGTTCACTAAATGGGTGGGGACAAGGTGGTCTAGAGGCAAGGTGCTCGCCTCTCATGCCAAGGGTCCCGGGTTCTAAACCCGGCCGGTGCAGGCATGTTGGAAGCTTGGGATTTTTCTCATATTTTCAGGTCCCTGATCCTATTGAGGGGTAGGATCGAGTACCTAGTCTTCTCGGATAAGGACGAAAAAATTCGGAGGGCCCGTGTGCACGTTGCGCACGTTAAAGATACCTTGGCAGTTGGAAATCGTAAAGAGCAGGCCGAACAGGCCGCTGCCCGGGCAAAATTAAATAAAATTCATCCCTACCACCCACTCTCCCTCACCCCCCCCCCCCACCACAAAAAAAAAAAAAAAAAAAAAAACGCCGACCGGCGCTGCACTGTGGCGACGACGTGCCTGCTCCAGTTGTAACTGGGGTGCAATGGCACAAAGGCAAATTTCCCAAATGGGACTAAAGAGTTATACAAATACAAATACAAATACAAATACAAATACAAATAAATCTAAATCTGCAGATTTGTTCTTTTCAGAAAATCTATGGCTTTCTGCAGTTGTGACAGAACACCACAGAGTTTGACATTCAGGTCGGTAGGTTAGGGCCAATATGTTTCCCGTAGTGCTGAGAGGAGTGTGCAGTTCTGCAATGTAAGCTCTGTGTTTTGAGGAGACTGGCTGCACTCACATTTTTATGGCAGATGTTTCTATTTTAAACTTTGTGAACATATTGTGGTGGAGCCTATTGTGACCAGTTCTTAGTCTGAACAATATCACTTGATCCTCTCTGTTCAGGAGATGATATTTATCCTGTTGGTTTATATTGCTGCTGTCCGTTGTTTTTGATGAGGTTTTTCTTCTTATAATAGTTTAATAGGCACTGTGGCTGCTCCAAGCCGGAACCCTCCTTGGCCAGTTGGTCTGCTTTCTCATTGCCTGGCACTCCACAGTGTGATGATACACAATGTGATGGTATCCACTGTATGACTATCCTGTTTCGAATTCCAAGGTGCGTAAAACATTTCTTCAAGTCGTTAAGCTTGCCAGCTTGAAGGACACTAACACTTTCAAATTTCATTATCATCAGAATATTACGGATGGAATTTGATGAGTTCGTGTTGTTGTTTTTTTAATCGCCTATCTGGTCACTTTTCCTATTTCATTACCCCTTTTCTGCTACCCTGGTTATCGCTACACTTTTCCATAAAATTAGAAGACGTAAATTTCTTCTCTGGTCTGATGTATGTGAGAACTTCATTCAAAGTGTGCATTTTATGCCCATTTATTTGTTTTAATCATTTAAATAATCGCTCATCTGGTCTCTGTTCCTACTTCATTACCCTTGTTCCGCTACCTAGGTTATTCCTACACTTTTTCATAAGATTAGAAGATGTACAGTTCACTTTGATCTTATGTATGTAAGAACTGCATTCAAAGTTTGCAGTGTATACTCATTTATTTGCTTTAATAATTAAATCAATTATTTGAATAGATGATCTATTGAATAGTGGCGTAGTGGGTCTTGGGATAGACTTTCAAGATGTATGTAGTGCAAGGAAAAAGTACTACACATGGTACGCACACTGAATCAGCACACCCAAGATATTTCGACCAATGGCTATGATTTAAATCAGACACACCTCCAGACAGTCTGACGCGACCACCTAGCGGATCGCGACATGACTTTGTCTCACGCGGTGGTCGCTCGAGACTGAACATGGCGTCGCGTATAAGGAGATGGCTTCTCACAAATCTTACTCGATTGATTTTGGAGCAACAGCAATCGCGAGCGACTCAACGTCGCGTCGCGCATACGGATACGTAGGCTTACGAGTGGATATCATCTCAAAACAATTGCACTCAGCTGCGAAGCGTAAACAATGGGAACATCTTGAATTTCGTGATTTTACACACCCTTTCACATCTCAAAAACATGTATTTTGAACAAATCAAACAAAACTTTCAACTTCGAGGTCGCATGACAACTCAGTTAGTGTGACATAGCACTAATGACTTCTATAAATACAGAGACACGGTTGAAAGTTTCAGATTGTCACTGTGCCCTGACAATTTTATCCTAATATAAAGAAAATTGCTCTGAGAGCCCTTAAATATCATGAACGCGAAGATAAAGAACAAAGCCTTCAAGTTTCTTTAAACTATCCCCCGTAACACGCCTATGCATATTTGGGTGTAAAAACCACTGCATTCAAACGTTGGCAGAACGAGCTGCCAAAATAATATGAATGAAGGTAATAGAAAAGGCCGAGAGCCAATTTTGGATATGTTTGACTTTGAAATCATAGAAACATGCATATAATTCAAACTATCTGATAACACGTTATATCTTACTTTAAAATTACTGAAGCATAATCTTGAGACAAAGTATAATATCAGCGTCTACACAGGAATTCATTATTCGGCACGGAAGACCTTGGGGTTCAAGTTAGTCCACAAAAAATTTAAGATGATTTATGAAGGAGAGGTCAGATGTTATTGCAGCACGATGCAAATACCGTAGGTGAATGGAAACAGTTGGTATTGGACTGTGTGGGACTGTTCACTCAAAAAAAAATATATAAAACAAAATAAACATCCTGAGGGCATTGATTTCCGAGTTTTTGCTCCCAGAATATGACAATCAGAAGTAGATTAGGGACAAAATCAAAAAGGAAGTGGCCTGTTATGTTTGGTTTGTACCAGCCTAGAGACATACTACATCACTGCAGCAAACGTAATCATAGCCGAGATCTAAAGAATTATAGATATAAACAATTTGCCTCTATAACTGATGCGGTGATGTCATTTCCATTGATATATATATATTTCCTTCAAGATAGTAAAGACGGTCTTGAATTTGTTTGCTTGTTTGCATTCAAAATCACAAACTATTCTTTGCTTAAACCCTTTTCGGTAAAACACTTATCTCTAAAGTATGCAATGTGTTTAATCAAAAACAGACACGTTTGCATTTAAGAAAACTCGTTGTCAGTGGTATACTTTTGCAGGTACTGTAAACAACCTCTATGTTCACCATTTGGCATCGGACAAGTTCTTTCAATCATTTTATGAAGAAAAAATATTTATTTCTACAACTGTGAATGTCAACAAAAAAAAAAAAAAAATCCTGTTAAGACAAATTAAAAAACGAGGCCATACAAAATTTGACCCTCACTGATCGAGGCGATCATAAGATATTAAAGAAATTGTAAAACCGTATAATCTTGAACGGACTGTAGTTTAAAATCTGTGGTTCAAACGGGCAACTTCCCTCTTCACTGGAGCCACTTAGGTTCTGTAGGGCAGAGGTCACAGCTGCATGGAGTAAGTCCAAAGACATGGTGACTGTGCCGCTGAATGATACACTCAGTTTTATGCACTTTCTTATAATAGATTGCTTTGTTTGGTTGTTTATGTATTCATTATTTATTGAGATATCAAAATAATTTGGTTATGTAAATTTTATCCTGACTTGATTCAATCTCACTGCTTTCATTATCTTTTTTCTACGCTGTTTGTTGCCATGCTTGAAAGAGCAGAATCTTTTTGAACTTGGACAAAGACCAAAGACAAAGGAATTTTTACATAATTTCTAACACAAAAATCTGTTTTGTTGGAGGGGCTAATTTTGTCGCTATCGTGAACAAGCATGTCGTTTTGCCCCGCTGCAAGTGGAGGAATGAGGATGTTGAGATGGCCTATTTTAATCATTTTGTTCCTCATTTACAATTAGATTTTAAAGATTTGAGGGCAAAAGGGTGGGATGAATTGGTCACGGTCATCTGTTTGTTATTGTCAACGAGTTGTTTTGTTGGCCTGTTTCGGCTTGTTATTTCATCTTTATATAAACTTGCGCTCCAGTTGAATGCATTTTCAAGGTGGCCGTGTGCTATAAGAGAGCAGGGTGCTACTGTGATTGTCAACAGTCTGCAGGTTATGCTCGACTCTTACCTTCTGCCGTCATGTTGAAGCTTCAGATAGCAGTCCTGGGCGCCTTGGTGGTGATCCTGTGTCTCGAATTCACGCCATCGGTAGCATGTAAGTTATCTCCCTATTGTTGTGTCATAGGCAAACTTTAATCTTTTCTGACAGTATCAAAAATTTCGTTTCTTCCCAATCAATAATATGCCAATTCACTGACAGAAAGACAGAGATGGAACTCGATGAGACTGGGAAAATGTCCATTAGTCAAAACTATTGATTTTCATAATTACAGCCTCCTGGAGAGTTTAAACTATATTTGCACACCTTGTCAAGCAGTTGTTCTCCGAATTTGTTAGTAAATATTTTACAATAATTTTCAGGTTGTATATGCTCTTAGCAGCATCGAATAAGCAATTGTAAGGTTTTCATTTTCCACATTTCAAAGAACATTATCATAAATATTAATAGCGTAAGCCAAATTAGATCTCATGACAGACCATTCTCATCAAGCTGACATTATTGTACACCGGGACCCACCCATTCTATTGAAATCTATCCAAATATTGACGATAGATAGATAGATAGATAGATAGATAGATAGATAGATAGATAGATAGATAGATAGATAGATAGATAGATAGATAGATAGATAGATAGATAGATAGATAGATAGATAGATAGATAGATAGATAGATAGATAGATAGATAGATAGATAGATAGATAGATAGATAGATAGATAGATAGATAGATAGATAGATAGATAGATAGATAGATAGATAGATAGATAGATAGATAGATAGATATAGATGAATGGGAGATAGATAGATAGATAGATAAAACAAGAAATACATGAAGACTGGGTTGGGGTAGTGTAGTGAGACAGTTCCAAATAAGCTCAAGCTTGACGTCTATGGATTGTAATCTATTTCCGTTGTTTTTTTTTTTAGAAATATCGTCATGAAACGCGGGTCTCCCAGTTATAAATGCTAATGTATACTCTAACAAACTTCTTACATTTTCATCTATGTCACCCAGAGTATGCTTTAAGATAATTGCGTCTCCAAACTCTCACTCTCAGCTCTATACGTGCTAAATCTCCAAAATCTTTCCAGTTTTTGTTGGTTTCTGTCCTCTTCTGTTCTATTGACTATCTCTGTGCCCATTGCCTCCTGCAGGTGCATCAATTTTTGCCATCATTAGGGATTAGAGGGATCATTGTCAGTCCAGACTTTGCGGACTGACGTCGTTGGGGATTGTAGAGATAATTGTCCATACAAAGTTTGCGGACTGCTTCGTATTCGAGTGCATTTTAAGAAGAATTAAAATACCGACAATGTCCAATTTGAAAATCAGGACAATAATGGACAACAAAAATGAACGGAAAGAAAATAATGGCAGGGCTGATTCTATTCGTTATCTCAGCTCACCAGCTGGGAGCAGGATGTCTTTATTGAAAATGTGCAAAAGTGCGTACATCAATGAAATAGTTTAAAACTCATTCTCTTTACATAGACATCTATGGCGACCTGTTCATTCCCAGTCTGTCTTTTTGTCTCATCCATTGCTGTTTCTTTCTTTCTTCAGTCTTTTTTTTGTCTTGGCAAATGCATTCTGCATAATGACATTTGGTACTTAACAGTTCCTTTCATCCGGGTCATGTTTTGATGACTCTCCAGTTTTCAGGTGAAAGTGAAAATACTGGGGGGAAATATTGACCTAAAATATGGGCCAAATGCTTTAATTTCACAGCCATTGATGGTTCTTGATTCCTTTCCCGCCCTGGCCCAAAGATGTGCTGGAAACGGCGCTGATCTTGTTGTACAGTGTTTCAAAAATATCCCCACAAAACTGGTGAAATTTCACCATCTCTAAGAAATGATGCCATAATAATTATGAAAACAATTTAATCAATACTTTTTATGGAGCCTTCTCTGAACATTGTGCCTGGTTTGGATGAAATACAGACTTTTACACACAGAAAAATAACTAAGTGCATGTTTTCTGTTGTGGATGTTGTAGATCTTAAACTGACTAAAGAATTATCATACAAATCTAGGTGAGTGATGTTGACAATTATTAAATAAAACATGCTTGAAGTCTTTTAAACTTGACTCAGTAGAGCAAGCGGGTGAAAATAGAAACATCGCAGTTGGAAGATATGTAATAGAATAAAAATCTGTCTGCACAGGGTTTCCCCCTCTTTTGACCTACCACATAAAACCGGTGAATTCTGGATCTGCCGCTCCAGCAATGGTCGATTACGCATTAAAAAAGCCAGTTTCTTTGACTGTTGGCAAGGCAGTGTCAGATAATATAATATGGAAGTAGTAGATAGTACATAGATCAATAAATCCAGGCATCTTTCAGTATCATGGCAATCAATGGAGATTCTGAGAATCATCTTCCTTTCTCTTTCTGTCCTTCCTTTTTTCGTCATTTTCCTTAAGACTGAATGTTTACCGGTGCATGGTGGTAATTGTGAAGAATGCCTCAACAACAGTATGATGAAAAAAAAAACAACAAAAAACGGCGAGAACAAGAAGTGAAGAAGGGGCGGGAAAACAAGAACCGAATTGAAATGAAACGTTTTTTGTGGCACCGAGACCACAGGAGAGGTCCAGAGACAAAGCACTGCTCGTCAAATAAGTGTTCCGGCTTGAGACGTCCTCGATGCTTTGTCATCATCATCACCATCATCATCATCATCACCAAAAAAGAAAAATTCATTACTGGAAAAAAATTGGGAGTAAGATCTATGAGAAACGCAAAATAAAATGACATTCCTTCTAGATGTTTCATGTCCCTTCACGTTTCTATATGGCTTATAACAATTCCCCCCCCCCCCCGCCCTCTTTCTCTGCAGCTCCCCGTCGTGATTACTATGGCGGCAAGGGCTACGGCTATCTAAACAACAAAGGCTACTACAGCGGCCAAGGCTACGGCTACTATGGCGGCAAAGGCTACGGCTACTACGGCGGCAAAGGCTACGGCTACTACGGCGGCAAAGGCTACGGCGGCAAAGGCTACGGCTACTATGGCGGCAAACGCTACTATGGCGGCAAAGGCTACTATGGCGGCAAAGGCTACTATGGCGGCAAAGGCTACGGCTACCGCAAATACTACAGCGGCGGAAAGTACGGCAATGGGTACGGCAATGGGTACGGCAGATGAAGGTAGGGCAGAGCATGAGGCAAAAACGACGACAAAGCAGGGGCCAAAGGCGATACAAACGTTCTTGAAGATTTCATCAGTGATCTACACTACAGATTTGCTACACTGCCTTATTTTTTCCGTTCATTTTGTTTTAAATCATTGAAAAGAACTTTTCTTTCAGTTCTCAGGTCTAATCTGTTTGTTATCTTGAATTTTGATGGTTGTTCACAAGTTCTGAAGTTAAAAAGCCCTTAAAAAAGTAAAGAGAATTGTGATACCACCAGAGACAGTCATCGTCTGGGCCTATAGCGCAAGCAAGGAATAAAGACAATTTATTAGAAATACTGAATAAAGGAAGTTTAGTTCACTAAATGGAATTCCATCAATTGCAAAAATAAACTATTGGATTAGAAAATGACACCTGAAGACACAGAAAACTAGGAAATGTGAAGAGCTATCGAGGAAGGGATAGCAAGTCAGTTTGATCTTAAATATCTCCTAAAAAATACAATGATTCATTTTTAAAAACCTGTATTTTTACGCTGCTTTTACTATAGATAGTTTTGGTTACTTATTATTATGCCATCTCAATGTATCATTAGCTTCTGCACACAACTGATTTTCGCAAAATCTAAAGTTTGTTCTCCACTAGTAGGCATACGTTCATCAGAAGTACACAATTTTGACGATTTCTTTACTATCAAAATGTTGTACAGTGATGTATATTTAACATAACGTACTTTTTTCGCTTTCCGATTTATTCTATCTGCAGTCCATTCTCCCTCCAGTTTAGTCACATAAAATGTTCCTACCACTGTGGTGGTACTAATTTAAAATGAAGTTTATTTTTACGAAAATATAGGCTGTGTTTAACCAATAACATTACCTGATCTTATGTTGTGACATAACATTATCGTGCTCGGCATCACCTGATCAACCGAGAAAAGAAAGGTAAATTGAGTAGATATCCATAGGACACGGAAATAAAGTTTTGGAAACCAGGTTACTTTTTCATGCATATATAATGTAAGACTTCGGCAAAGACAGAACTTTCTGACAACAGGAAAAATTTGGCCTATTTCGTCGGAATCAGTCATATTCTATCCTGAACTAACTATCCATTAAATTTTGGATCATCTGAGGCGTCATGGGAGTACAGTTCAGCGAAAAGAAAATTAAAGGACAGCTTTTAGGGTTCAAAATTAAAAATGTATCGGAAAGACTTTAGATTCTATTCTTTTCAACGATCTCTTTAAATCTGCAATGAAAAAACAAAGTGTAGTATATGTACCTGTTTTTGTTCTTGTTTTTTGTCCCAAGTACTCGCCAACAACATTTACCATGAAATGAACAGAATTTTCAATTTGGTGAGAAATTGTAATAACTAAATAAAATTGTGCTTTTTTTGTTTCAGAACTGAAAATAAGGCGTATTTAATGTTGTCTTTTCGAATGTTTGATTGATTGAGATACGTTTAAACATAAAGTCGGGAGTGCTTGTCAGTAGCGAAATGGGTTTCATGAACACCAAATCTTCATAGACTCCTCTGACTAGCCAGGAGGTCAAACATTTCTATTGTGTATGTACGTGGCAAACTGGATTATGGATGTTGAGCTGTCATCTCTCTCTCTCTCTCTTTTCTTCGTTTTCCCCTTTGGTACTATCATTGCTTGTGAAGCAGAGCACTAAGAATAAGACGAACACATATTTAGTGCAAAACACATGAAACTGTCACACACAAAGAGAGAAAAAATTCAGCAAAAAATCGAAATAAGCATGATTGTAATGTCATGTTACTTAGGATGGTGATCTGTGTAAGATGCATCTCAAGGACCGGCCCACTTCTTTTAGCAGGCTCTGCAAACACCACGTCACTCCATCATCCTACCCTTCTTTAGCGTCATTAGTTTGAAAATTTTGTTTAAAAAGTCATCTAAAATCGATATTCAACATTTATAAAATGCTTGTCATCGCACGCCTAAAAGTAAATACTGCCTCTGACATCAGCACTGAAGACTGACCAGTGGCAAAGTGGCTAAATAATATGATATACTGACCCCAAAAAGAAACGTAGTTCTGAAATTTAATATTGTAACTTTATATTATGGACGTATTTCTTAGAAATTTGGCACATTGATAGGCACTTCCTTTGTGCATATTATGCTAAATGTATTCTAATAAATACGGACTTTTCCGCGTTCAAGGCACAGAATTTCGAATGGCTGATTGGGGGTCAATGGCGGTTGTGCCCACCTACAGAATCAATAACAGCTTGGCATTTCTATTGCCAACGGGCAAGTTGGTAGCAGTCTGAGATGCCCCTCGAAACGGTTGCGTGACGTGTTGTCACACAATAAGTGCGAGTTGTCCCCCTTGGTCGACCTGTCCGTGGGCGATTGGCAACAGTTCAAGTGACATGAAACCGCTCTTGAAGTCTTCTGATGGTGGTCGTATGGACTCCCAAACCCTGGGCCCCACGATTAACTGACCATCCCGTCTGCAGATTGCCATTGGCAATGCTCCGCTGCTCACGTGTCAATCGAATCGTTTTATGGTAGTAAAAACAGAAAGTGCAACGCGCGGAGTGAGTAAAAACGTAAGTCAATAGAAGTGATAGACATGCTGAACCGACTTGCCAAAAATCTCTTTTCAAATCCAAACAGTAAATGAAGGAGATCGAAAAGAATATTTTCTACATATTACGCTGCCATAAACCGAAAGCAATGGGTCGAAATTTGAATCATTGTTATTTTATCTTAATATTCGATGACTACAAGAAGGCTTTTGATACTATGGTTTAGTTTTCAATAATGCAAGTATTATGAAATTATTATTTTGCGTGTGCGTCTCTTTTTTGGGATCAGTAGTATTTTCCACATAATGGATAAAAATAAAATACATAGTTTATTTGTTACAGTGGAGCAAAAATGAAAACAAAAAGTATTTGCGAAGTACTACAGTACTGTGATAATCGAGTCACGAGAAAACAGGATGTGGCGTGAAAACATGGCAAACTTAGAAATGGCCAAAGCTTTCGTTCTCCGATCCCCTTTCCCGGCTGCGTGATTTTTTCTCCGTACGAGCTTTAGCAAATTCAGGAGCGGGGCAGCAACACACACCCAAACACAGGACAGCTCCAACACATCCCAGGGATTTTCGGGGAAGTTCAGAGTCATATTAGGCACAGTCCAGAAATTTCAGCACCCAGTGTTCGATAAGACGAGAAATCCCTTAGCAGATGACCTGTGTTTGGGGGTGTGTTGCTGCCCCGCTCCTGAATTTGCTAAAGCTCGTACGGAAAAAAAAAATCACGCTTTCCGGCTTACAGACACAAAGATAGGGAAAAAATAATATGGGCATGTTCAATACACTGATTGATAAACAGGTAATATCATAAAAACCACAGAAAAACTGTGGGGTCGCAGCAGGGCCATAAGCAAAGTCAAAATTGGGCAAAAAGAAAAGGTTGTATGTTGCGAAGCCCCGCGTGAGAAATAAAACCCAAACAATACAAAGCAAACTAAAGAGAAGACAAAAAATACACAAATTTTCGGCTTTCGCCTTTGTCAAGTGAAAAAAACGAACAATAAAAGCAGGAACGAAGTGAACCAGTTTAAAAATGTACAAGACTTTGCTTATAGCCCTGCTGCGACCCCACAGTTTTTCTGTGGTTTTTATGATATTTCGTGAATTTTTTACAACTGGTCGCATACCTCTTTGTGCTGTATTGTGCTTCTCTGTTCCCTTTATTTTGATAGTTGTACATTTTTAAACTGGTTCACTTCGTTCCTACTACTATTTCCTGTTGCACCCACTGGTGCTTAGGGCAGCAACAAAGGATCTCCAGCCCTGTCTGTCCTGGGCCATCTTTGCGAGAGTTCCCCATGAGTGATTGAAGGATTTCATCTCTGCCTCGATTGTTCTCCGCCAGGTTGCCTTGGGTCTGCCTCGCTTGCGCCGTCCCTCCGGTGTCCACTGAAGTGCTGTTTTGGTTATAGAATTTGCTTCCTTTCGCAGCACGTGTCCAAGCCATCTCCATCGTCTCTTCGTGATGATGTTGGCTATTTCTTCTTGCTTGCATCGCCTTAGTAGTTCCTGATTAGAAATCTTGTTTGGCCAAAAGATGCGGAGAATCCTACGAAGACATGTGGTGTGGAAGGAAGACAACTTGGCGAGGTCACCTTCTGTCGTTCGCCAACAATCTGATCCATACAGGAGTGTGGATAGGACACAGCTTTGGTACAGTCTGATCTTGGTGTTGATGCCGTATTGTGTCGATTTCCAGATGTTGCTCATACTTTGAAAGACAGCCCTTGCATTTCCCAGCCTACTTTGGATGTCCTCCTTTGTGCCACCCTCTGGTCTGATAATGCTACCAAGGTATTTAAATTTGTCCGTCGTGGTGAGGTTCTTGTCATCTACTTGCACTGGTGCTGGAGTGTCTACATTTAGGGTCATAATCTCTGTCTTCTTCTGGCTAATCCGAAGGCCTACTTTGCATCCAAAATTATGTAGTCTCTGCGTCTTATCTTGCATGTGTTGGTGACTATGTGACAATAGCGCAAGGTCATCCGCAAAGTCCAAATCCTCTAGGTTGTCGAAGAGTGTCCATCTGATGCCTCTTGGTGCATCCGCTGTAGTTTTCCGCATAATCCAGTCGATTACGAGGTTAAACAAAATTGTTGACATCACACATCCTTGCCGTACACCAGTTTTCACTTCAAAGGATGCATCACTGTTTCCGACACTGCAACTGAAGTTCTTGTAAAAGCTTTTGATGAGTTCAACAAGCTTGCTGGGAATCCCATAGTGCCGAAGAATGCGCCATATACTCTCTCTGTGGATGCTGTCGAAGGCCTTTTCGAAGTCAACGAAGTTCACATAGAGCTGCCTTTGCCATTCTGAACACTGTTCTATGATGTTTCGGAGTGTGAAGATCTGGTCAATGCATCCTTTCCCCTTTCGGAATCCGGCCTGTTCCTTTCTCAGTGTCTTGTCCACAGCATCTGACATACGTTGCACAATGATCTTGGCAAGGATTTTGCTGGGTATAGAAAGGAGAGTGATACCACGCCAGCTGTTGCAATCGCTGAGTGCTCCTTTCTTGGGTATTTTCACTATTCTGCCTTCATTCCAGCTCTTTGGTACTGCTTCTGCTTCCCAGATAGCTGTGAACAGTGGCTGAAGGATGGTGGCTGACTGATCCGGATCTGCTTTGAACAGTTCTGCAGTCAAGTTGTCTTTTCCAGGGGGTTTGCTGTTTTTTAGGCTCTTTATTGCTGCCACTATCTCTTCCTTCTTTGGTGGATCTATGTTGATGTCAAGGTCTTCAGCAGCATCTTGTATTATTATTCTATCTTCAGGTGGTGGCCGGTTTAGTAATTCCTGAAAGTGCTCTGTCCAGCGTGTATCCTGTTCTCGTTCTGTAGTCAGTAGTTTCCCATTCTTGTCTTTGATTGGAACACTTGGTCTTCCACCGTACTTGCCACAAATGCGCTTAGTGATCTTGTAGAGCTTACCCTGTTCTCCTCTTGCTGCTGCCTCCTCCGCATCTGCCGCTAGCTGTTCCATGGCTTCTCGTTTATCTTTCTTTACTAGTCTCTTCACTTTCTTATTTAACTCTGTGTAGCTATGTTGGTACCTCTCTTTCAGCCTTTCCGATTTCACTTGTAGGAGTTTCTTTTTCATGACTTTCCTCTCCTCGATCACATCCCATGTTCTTTGTTGGATCCACTCCTTGCTTTTCCCTTTCTCATTAAATCCAAGGCAGGCTACACTGCTCTCTGTGTACACTGTAGTTACTCTTTTCCACTCTGAAT
>OZ007571.1:33118263-33205763 GCA_963931925.1 Onchidella celtica | reverse complement strand
ATCCTCTGTAATGAGGGGTGCAATGAGCGACAGAAGCTCCATGTAAGTGTCTTCTTCCATTCTTAGGTAGTTGTGGAAGTCACTCGGTTAGAGACGAAGTTCACTGAGCAATTTTGTGTGTGTAAATCTATCACGTTGAAGCAGCCATTGCTTAGACCACAAAGTTCTGTTTCTTTTCTCTTGTTTCTTTTTTTTTTTTTTCTTCATAACAGAGTAAATAAGTCTGCAATCGCCATATGGCTACACTATCACTTTAAATTTCTAAAAAATTCAAAAATCGAAAAAAGGGTTATGCCACGGCACGTAAAAAAAAAAAAGGAATTCAATAAATTAAATACTAGTGAAGATTCTGTAGGAACTATTATAGTCAAAGATTATGCCACTGCATGTAACAAAAAAAGAATTCAATAAATGAAATACTTATCCTGTGAGTGGGCAAGACAGGGACAAGATGAAAATACGGTGCAGTGCGCACCAAAAATTACCGTGGTCGCGGACGGCGTGTGTGAAGGCAAAAACTACAACCAACTAAACCTAGGTGGTGGCCCGGGTTCTCTCCTGGAGCCATTGACGCCAACGTGCCTAGATGGTGGCCCGTGTTCTCACCCTGAGCCATTGATGCCAACGTAGCCCCGCTTAAACCTAGGTGGTGGCCCGGGTTCTCGCCTGGAGCCATTAAACCTAGTTGGTGGCCCGGGTTCTCGCCTGGAGCCATTGATGCCAACGCGTAAAGCCCCGGTTACTAAGTGGTGGCCCGGGTTCTCGCCTGGAGCCATTGATGCCAACGCGTAAAGCCCCGGTTACTAAGTGGTGGTCCGGGTTCTCGCCTGGAGCCATTGATGCCAATGCGTAAAGCCCCGGTTACTAAGTGATGGCCCGGGTTCTCGCCTGGAGCCATTGATGCCAACGTGTAAAGCCCCGGTTAAACCTAAGTGGTGGCCCGGGTTCTCGCCTGGAGCCATTGATGCCAACGTGTAAAGCCCCGGTTAAACCTAAGTGGTGGCCCGGGTTCTCGCCTGGAGCCATTGAAGAGGAAGAGCTAGACAGACGGGTGTAGGAACAGAGTTGATGATGACAATAGAGAAATATGGAATGGATATAATGAAAAGCTTCAGCAATCATGATGTGCTCTTTGATGGAGTGTTCAATGTTCATGCCTTGATTAACATTTGCAATACCTGTTGTTAAGGAAATCATGTTAAAAAATGATGGAATAAGGAAGTGCTAGTTGACATAGACATAAAAACTGGTATTATTTCGCACTTTCAAGCAAAACAAAGAAAATCTCAAGGGTACATGAATTGGAAAAGAGAATGGTCTTTTTTAATATCCAATGAATTTTATATAGATTAAGATCTACGATTATTAAGAAAACGGTAAGTATGAACGAAAAATAAAGAAGCAAAAGAATGCATGAATGGGCACAGACATTGATGATTTTACAATGACAAAATTGTGAAATAAAACATGACCGACATCTATTTATCTTAAAATACTAGAAACCCATTTTCATGAACAGGGTCAAATGGTTTAGTTGTGAAAAATTTGATTTTACGAAGCAGGACAGAAACACTGTTACGTAGTACTAATACCAGGACAGCTTGCCTGCATTTTTGGTTAATATGAAAAGAATGCAGATTGAAACAAAAAAAAGCGTACAAAATGTTACGGTCTCACAAAAGAATAAAAATGTAACAAATGATAATCAGTGAACTATGCTGCAAACTTATGCATGTGTTCCAAGTGACCTGTTCATTTATCGAGAAAACGTTATGGTTTGAAAAAGACCTTTGCATTGTTTTCTTTCCCAAAGAGTTACCGAGAAGCCATTACTGCCATGGGTTCTAGTGCAGGATGGTGGCACAGTGGAGGCAACAATTTACCCAAACACTTTAGTATTCTCCGAAGAAACCAATTTTTAATTTGCTTGTTAAAAATTTAACATTATTTTGCTTACCTATAATGCACGTGATGGTTCACACAACATTGGCAAAATAAGTAATGTATGTACATAATATGTACATGTATAGAAATATGATGTTTCAAAATGATGATGACAATGGTCAACAGGGCAAACAGTCTGCCATGTTGTTACAGAAAAGTTCTGAAGTCTGCACAAAAATCATTCTTTCCTTGTAGATGTTTGCATTTATTTTTTATTTTAACGAAACAATTTCATTTGTTATATCATTTACACAAACTTAATAATTATCAACATCCTTGGATTTTAAGTCCGTGGTGGTGGCATTTTCATTTGCAGCCTCAACAGTGGCGGTGATCTCTTTACCTCAGGTCTGGGAACTTCAAGCCGTGGAAATACGTATTGTGACTTTTCAGTTTAAAGATAACTTGAATCTCAAGGGTACATGAATTGGAAAAGAGAATGGTCTTTTTTAATATCCAATGAATTTTATATAGATTAAGATCTACGATTATTAAGAAAACGGTAAGTATGAACGAAAAATAAAGAAGCAAAAGAATGCATGAATGGGCACAGATTATATTCAAATATAAAACGCAATTTTGAGTCATGTGAATGGTAATGAAAATTTTACCCTAATCTATAAACATTTTCTACATATTTTACCAATACTATATCAGATTGCAGACTGCTCTCCCTTTTTCCTTCTTTCACCCGCCCTTTTTGTGCTTTGCTTTATAGAAAAATATATTATTAATCAGACACTGCGTATTAAAAAAATATTTTGACGGTAAAATTGCATCTGGAAGCGAAACCGATTGGTGTTGTGTCTTATTTTCTATGGAAATCCATTGTGCGAAGGCTGGCTCTGCGGGCGTAGAGTGGGCGGTGCCCGGGACCGGACATAAACGTTATTTTTAGAGGCCGGAAGAAGGGAGTGTCTGATCTTATCAGTCTGGTATCTTTGATATTATGCAGTGTGTAGGTTTGACGGCGTTCTTGTTTTATGCATGCCCGTAAAAAAAATTTTTGTTAACTTCCAACGGTTCCGGTGTCGTTTTCTGAGATCCCCCAGAGTGGTTCTATATCACATTTTATATATTTTGAAGTACTCTGTTCACATCCAAAGTTTGGTGTCTTTATCATAGTGTGCACAGTTTAAAGACTTTTTAACCTTAAATGTCTCTAATATAGTAACCGAGCACGAGAAATCACCTTGAAGATGCATCCAACTGTAGCCCAATATTGTAGGGAGAACAAATAACAAATGCACACGGGCCAACAAAACGGAGGCGACAACAACAAAAAAACAAAAAACGGCCTTGACCAAATTCATCCCACCCTCGTGCCCCCCAATCTTTAGAATCTAATATTATTGTAACTGAATATAAAACTATTCAAATAAGGCATCCCATCTCCCATCTCCCATCCCCCGACACACGTGTATCGGAGCAAAGCGGCCTGCTTGGTAGACAATAGCATTAAAATGCGACAAAATTAGCTCTCCAAACAAAACAGATGTTTGTGTAAGAAATTATTCAAAAATGGTAATGCCTTTGACTTGGCGCTTGGACGGGTTAACCAACAAACTTCTGCTTCTTCAAGCAAGGCAGCCAACCACAGCATAATAAATAGATAATGAAAGCAACGACAAATTAAGTCTGAATACAAATTTGCAGTACAAAAAACTGTTTTGATATAATGAATTTTATAAACTAATTCCCAAACAATGAAACAAATACATCTATTATAATAAATGAAAAAATGGCACACAAATATTGTCTATAAAACTAACTATATCATTCAGGAGCACGTGCAAGATCTCTTAAGACTTCCTCCGTACGATTGTGGCCTTGGCCCGGTAATGGGTGTCTGGCCCGGGTCCACAGAAACGTTACCGGTCAGAACATAGATTTTAAACTAAAAACAACATTGGAGCTCGCCGAGAGAGCTATTGGTAAAGTATCTCCGGCTGGGTGGAAAAATGCAGTTGGCCACGTCAAATCGGGGGAGGAGGACTATAATTAAAGCTGACGACAGTACACGAACAATTTCCCCGCAAGTTTGTCCTTTGCAGTACTCGTCTTTTTCTCCTTCCTCGTCATCAGCTCTCGGTGTGTCTTCGTAAATAATCGACAATTGTTGTTATTGTTATTTCACTGTCATTTTTCATTTAAAATATGTACAAAATCCTCCGCCTCCCCCCCCCCTCCCCCCCCCCCCTTTCCCCTTTCCACTTTAGCCTTGTTCTTTGTTCACTGTGTCATCAATGATAAATATGACAGTCGATATTATAGGGACGGAGGCAAAAACAGAGACAGTCAATGAGAGAAATTTCCAATCGCCGTTGTAATTTTACCAGGCGAAAATGCGTCACTTTTTTTTTTTGCAGCTAAAAAACACCGTAAATAAATAATAAAAGAGACTAAATTTTGTCGAAAATGGACATGGGCACATATTCTGCCAGTGTCCATTTTAAAGGTCAAATTATAAATTATTAAGAAATGGTCACTATTTGGAAGATATTATTACAACGTAATTGTATCATGTACTAAACACGTGAAAGTTTTGTTCTAGGTTTTTGGTTTTGCCCATTCCAAGTTTTCCAGCGTCCGGACATGCTGTTTTCCCTTTAAACATCCAAAAATGGCGGATGACGGCATACACAGCTGAAAGGATGGCTTTACCCAAGACCCATTATACCAAGACGGTGCAATTCAAGCACTTCCGTCCGCCGAGCCAGAGTTTCTAAAAATAGTCCGGCGCGTACAATCGTAAACCAAGGCACGCGGTTCGTCGTACGTGTTAATCGAGGAGACCAGTGCTCCTTTGTGAAGAATCAAAATCAACACTTTGCAAGGCTGTTTGCCGACTTGAAGTTTATGTCTATTATAGTAAATTGGACTTCAGACATACACCTTTGCACTCCTCATACAGTCCCAATATTTTTGTGTTTGGACTATTGCATGTGTGCTATGGAGAGCATCAGCTGTATGTTTGTGTTTGCGAAGAGGGAGGGGCGTAAAACTCTAATTGCTAATTCAACTTTCGGTATAACGGCATCGTCTTTTTGTTTGTTTGAGGAAGCTGTAAAACGCCATCGATCAAATACTGACAAACTTTCTCAAAGCTAAGGAATCCCATAACTACAATCAATAATTATGTGAATGAACTTTTCCACTTGATCATCCCGAATTTCTTTTAAAGGAAGTGTTTTGTTGTTGTTGTTTCTTTCTTTCTTTCTTTCCTTTTTGCTTATTAATCCTCAAGCAATAGAAATTCAATCAGAAATAGTGCCCCAAAACAGAAAATTTCAGGGAAGAAAGTTGGAAAACTGAAGAAACTGCAACATAAGTAACACTTTTTCAACGTTCATTATCATCAGAATACTGCGGCTGGATTTTGTTGAGTTTTTGTTGATTTTTTTAATCGCCCATCTGGTCATTATTCCTACTTCATTACCGTTTTTCTGCTACCCTGGTTATCTCTACACTTTTTCATAAAATTAGAAGATGTAAATTTCCTCTCTGGTCTGATGTATGTGAGAACTTCATTCAAAGTTTGTGTTTTATACCCATTTATTTGCTTTAATCATTTAAATGATGGCCCATCTGGTCTCTTTTCCTACTTCATTCCTCTTGTTCTGCTACCCTGGTTATCCCTCCACTTTTTCATAAGATTAGAAGATGTACCGGTACAGTTCCCCTTGGTTTTATGTATGTAGGAACTCCATTCAAAGTTTGCAGTTTATACTCATGAATTTATTTGCTTTAATCATTAAATTAATTCTTTGAATAGATGCTCTATTGTACAGTTCTTGGTAGTCTTGGTAGTCTATTAATCTCATCTCATCCAATGGGACATAAAGAAAATATCACTGTTTACTTCATGCCACCATTAATTCTTTGCTAAGCGAGCCATGACTGGGCACATCATACGCGCTGGGTCAGTCTAGCAGACAACGCACGCGGCGGAACTCTTCGCCTTTGTATTTAACGATCGATTGCACCGTCTTGGTATAGTGGGTCTTGGAGTTTACTTCGTTTAAAAATTGAATGCATTGTGCTATTATAATCTTCTACGGCTTGTGGAATTACGTTTAAATGATGCATTGATGAGGATACTACAAGAAAAATTTTGATAATCTTGTTACAGAGATGTTTAAACCACCCATCCCTTTCAAAAGACGTCAGCAGCAAGTGAGCCCCGTGAACTGTTGTTAATACCCGTCCTGGTAAATGACGCCAGCAAGAAAAACTGTCATTATTTTAAAAATTGTTTTCATATAGTATTACTTTGAAATATGGATATGATTTTTTGTTTCCATTCAATGTTTATGTACTATTTAGATCTATGGTAAAACATTTATTGCCCATCTCAGATGCTAAAAATCTACACATAATTTTCTTAAAAGCATTGCCTTCACGTCTTTTAAATTTAAATATATTTCACATGTGCAGGCGTAAGCGGCAACGGTTTTCAGTTCTAGACGTTATCACACATTTTAGGAGGGTGATTGAAGGCAGCCTCATTCTGCAGCCTGCTGCGATGGACAGAATTTGATGGGAATGACATAAATGATGATGTCAATGACTTGGGGGTGACAGGTGACTTGACAGGACGCCAGCAGCTATTAGCTGTTGAGTGAAGCTGAGGCCAAATTAATGCGATCAAATGGAGAGATTGCTAGACGTGGTACTGTGGGCGGGGTACTGAGCAGATAGGTTGATTTAAGTTTTGCACTCTTAATTGTAAGCCCAGATCACTCTGCCTCCCTTTAGACATGGAGATGGAAGGGGTGGGGGAGGAAGGGTGGATGAGATCTAATCATTATAATTCTACTAGGGAATTTGCACCATTTATTTTCAGGCACAGTGTATTGTACATGAGCCAATAAACCCGTTATAAAATAATACACAGGTTTTTAATTACATGTCATCTTTATCTATCTCCAGCAATCTGATGAAAGTGCTGATAGAACTAATGGCAGAGGTGAAGTGAATGATGACGAGGACATGCCACATGTCCAGAAGAAAGCGAAAGCAAAGGAAGACAAACGGCCCAGAGTCTGGATTAGAGAGGAAATGCCCCCAGGCTTGAAAATACAAGCTTCGTCGGAGAAGACGCTGAAATTTACAAAAGAAGATCTCAGTTCTCACAAGCCATTTACTCATGGCGTCCTTTTTGAAGAACATAAATCAAACTCCATTTTCAACCAAAATATTTAAAAAATGAGTTCATTGAAGGCTTACTTGTGCATTCTGTCATCCTTGTCCACAATAAATGCAAAAAATGAACAAAAAAATAAAACCTCAGCAAGATATGGGATCAAAAAAGACTAGATTTGGTTGAAAATGGACAAGTGCACGTAATTTGCCATCATGTTTATTTTCTATGTTGATGAGTGTCAAGCCGGATTGAATTTGTTTTGTTTGCTTGTTTGTAATTTTTTTAATCCAGTGATGTATTGTTCATAGTTTGAGACTTTTGTTTTCAAACGATGTCTCAGAAAGCAAAGAAAATCAGAGTGCATCTAGGGTGGATTAAAAAAAATAAAAAAAATATTATACGTAAAAAAATAAAAATAAAACAAAACCTCCAACATTACAATGACTAAGGGTAGCCACACAAAGGCCACCAAATTCGGTCACCGAGCCAATAGGCGCTTTAGGTGAGAAGAATTGCACTATATAAACGGGCCGAATCTAGGTGGGCTCTATGTGCAGCTGTTGAAATTATATAGTGCAAGTCTTCTCACCTAAGGCGCCTAGTGATTCGGTGACCGAATTCGGTGGCCTCTGTGTGGCTACCCTAAGGCCCAGCTCACACAGGCAGAAACGCGAAACGAGAAACGCGAAACCCCGAAACGCGAAACACCTCACACCACACGTCACCTCATCACATAGGCCTAGTCATGCTCTCATGTAGGCCAGTTGACAAAAGGGATTCCTCAGATGAAGACACATTGATTGCATTAGTGTTATTGAGAAAGATAAGAAAAAGGAGAAAACGCAGCATTTGGTGCCGTGAGCATTTTATGTTAAGGAGTACAAGAGGAGAATTTCAAATAACATTCTGCTCATTGATGGAGCGTAAGGACGAGACATTGTTCCTTAATTACTTAAGAATGTCATACCAAACCTATAACGAACTCAAGTCGCTGGTGCTGCCACGTTTACAACCTGTAGGTTGTAACTGGCGGGTGTCATGATCACATTAGGATCATAAATGCCGTGCTAGGTCACGACGTCAGTGAGTTAATTTTTACGATCTTGTTGATTATAACCAGCGTAATTTGTCCTTGAGCTGTTCTCGTGAACAGTTTGTTTTGAAACACCTTTTTTCTGATAGATGGAGAGAAGGAGGGGCGAGACAGAATAAATGTACAGCTAGGAATGACAGAGCAGTTCTCGACCCCGTGATTTTGGTTAACATAGATAAGGGGCGAGTAAAGGTAGTTTATTTAGACGCTTAGTTGGCGTTCGGAAATTCGTGCATAAGAGTAGAAAGCACGGGGTTTGAAGATTTTAGTAGTTAATGTTTCGCATTTTAAATTTTGTCTAGGTAAAATTGACCTTGATTTTGGCGCAAGGCCGTGACAAGCAAAAATTAATACTGCAGGCTGAGCTCCAGCGGCTGCAACAATCAAATGTATGAATCTGGACGGAAGGTCGAGACATAGCTTTAGTATTTAAACCCGTGCAGAGCTTAGATAGTGGCCACATGTAGACAATCCATTTACGAAGTGGACGGCGATAGTCCTCAGCCAGATGAGAGACATAGAGACGCAGTTGAGCAGTCCATATTGTGAGGAGCGTGATGTTTTAAAGCTCCAGAGCCTAAGCTACTTGGTTTGATATGAACCCACAGCGTTTACATCCAGCGCTCTCACTCCCAGTGAGGGCATCATGGTGAGAGTCCATACTAATTTGTAATGATGAAAGTGAACCGTTCTACTTACTTTTGAAGACAGTTTCAGAGCTACCGCCAGACAACGCATGGTGGTACAAGCATTCTCCATGGCGTGTCTAGAGGAAATGTCCATATCATAACGTGTCTCATTGAATTAATAGAATTTAAACTGTTATATCCGTCGCCACGTGCGCGGATTCTATTTGGCATCTAACTCATATGACCTGCAAGTAGTTAGAGTGAATAAGTTAGTCTTTATAGAAAGCTGTAGTTTCATTAGTTAGATTCAGTTGCCTTTGAATTGATATTTATATTTATAATTATATTTGTTACATTAATTACATGTAATTGAATTGCCCTACAGTTCTGCTAAAAATCAAAGCAATTGATTTATTTAGTTTTTAGAGTGCAAGTATTTTTTTTTGTGTGTTCGTCGATTGTGGGAGCGGACCTCGAAAGAGTGTCAATCGAATTCTCCCCATCTAACCCACATCGCAACAGCGGGAACCAATATCAGCCGAAGGAAAACTAGTCTTGGCTCTGTGAGTAAAAGAAATCGCTAAAACAAACCTACCATCATCATCAACAACAACAACAACTGCAACAACAGGAAGAAGAAGAAGAACAACAACAACAACAACTGCAACAACAGGAAGAAGAAGAAGGAGAACAACAACAACAACAGCAGCAGCAAGAAGAAGAAGAACAACAACAACTGCAACAACAGGAAGAAGAAGAAGGAGAACAACAACAACAACAGCAGCAGCAAGAAGAAGAACAACAACAACAACTGCAACAACAGGAAGAAGAAGAAGGAGAACAACAACAACAACAACAACAGCAAGAAGAAGAAGAACAACAACAACTGCAACAACAGCAAGAAGAAGAAGAAGAACAACAACAACAACTGCAACAACAAGAAGAAGAAGAACAACAACAACAACTGCAACAACAGCAAGAAGAAGAACAACAACAACTACAACTGCAACAACAGGAAGAAGAAGAAGAAGAACAACAACAACAACAGCAAGAAGAAGAACAACGACAACTGCAACAACAGCAAGAAGAAGAAGAACAACAACAACAACTGCAACAACAGCAAGAAGAAGAAGAAGAAGAACAGCAAGAAGAAGAAGAACAACAACTACAACAACAACTGCAACAACAGCAAGAAGAAGAAGAAGAAGAACAACAACAACAACAGCAAGAAGAAGAACAACGACAACTGCAACAACAGCAAGAAGAAGAAGAACAACAACAACAACTGCAACAACAGCAAGAAGAAGAAGAAGAAGAACAGCAAGAAGAATAAGAACAACAACTACAACAACAACTGCAACAACAGCAAGAAGAAGAAGAAGAACAACAACAACAACTGCAACAACAACAACAAGAAGAAGAAGAAGAACAACAACAACAACTGCAACAACAGCAAGAAGAAGAAGAACAACAACAACAACTGCAACAACAAGAAGAAGAAGAACAACAACAACAACTGCAACAACAGCAAGAAGAAGAAGAACAACAACAACAACTGCAACAACAGCAAGAAGAAGAAGAAGAAGAACAACAACAACTGCAAACAACAGCAAGAAGAAGAAGAACAACAACAAGAGCAAGAAGAAGAAGAAGAAGAACAACAACAACAACAGCAAGAAAAAGAAGAACAACAACAACAACAACAGCAAGAAGAAGAAGAAGAACAACAACAGCAAGAAGAACAAGAAGAACAACAACAAGAGCAAGAAGAAGAAGAAGAAGAACAACAACAACAACAGCAAGAAAAAGGAGAACAACAACAACAACAACAGCAAGAAGAAGAAGAAGAACAACAACAACAACAGCAAGAAGAAGAAGAAGAACAACAACAACAACAACAGCAAGAAGAAGAACAACTGCAACAACAGCAAGAAAAAGAAGAAGAACAACAACAACAACAGCAAGAAGAAGAAGAAGAACAACAACAGCAAGAAGAAGAAGAAGAACAACAACAACAACAGGAAGAAGAAAAACAACAACAGCAAGAAGAAGGAGAACAACAACAACAACAGCAAGAAGAAGAAGAAGAACAACAACAACAGCAAGAAGAAGAAGAACAACAACAGCAACAGCAAGAAGAAGAAGAACAACAATAACAACAACAGCAAGAAGAAGAAGAAGAACAACAACAACAGCAAGAAGAAGAACAACAACAACAGCAACAGCAAGAAGAAGAACAACAACAACAGCAACAGCAAGAAGAAGAAGAAGAACAACAACAACAACAGCAAGAAGAAGAAGAACAACAACAACAGCAAAAGCAAGAAGAAGAAGAACAACAACAACAACAACAGCAAGAAGAAGAATAAGAACAACAACAACAACAGCAAGAAGAAGAAGAAGAACAACAACATCAACAGCAAGAAGAACAACAACAACAACAGCAAGAAGAAGAAGAACAACAACAACAACAACAGCAAGAAGAAGAAGAATAAGAACAACAACAACAACAGCAAGAAGAAGAAGAAGAACAACAACAACAACAGCAAGAAGAAGAAGAAGAAGAAGAAGAACAACAACAACAGCAAGAAGAAGAAGAAGAATAAGAACAACAACAACAACAGCAAGAAGAAGAAGAAGAACAACAACAACAGCAAGAAGAAGAAGAACAACAACAACAACAGGAAGAAGAAGAAGAACAACAACAACAACAGCAAGAAGAAGAAGAACAACAACAACAACAGCAAGAAGAAGAAGAAGAATAAGAACAACAACAACAACAACAGCAAGAAGAAGAAGAAGAACAACAACAACAGCAAGAAGAAGAAGAAGAACAACAACAACAGCAAGAATAAGAAGAACAACAACAACAACAGGAAGAAGAAGAAGAAGAAAAAAAACAACAGCAAGAAGAAGAAGAACAACAACAACAACAACAGCAAGAAGAAGAAGAAGAACAACAGCAAGAAGAAGAAGAAGAATAAGAACAACAATAACAACAGCAAGAGGAAGAAGAAGAATAAGAACAACAACAACAACAGCAAGAAGAAGAATAAGAACAACAACAACAGCAAGAAGAAGAATAAGAACAACAACAACAGCAAGAAGAAGAATAAGAACAACAACAACAGCAAGAAGAAGAATAAGAACAACAACAACAGCAAGAAGAAGAAGAAGAACAACAACAACAACAACAGCAAGAAGAAGAAGAAGAACAACAACAACAACAGCAAGAAGAAGACGAAGAACAGTAACAACAACAGCAAGAAGAAGAAGAAGAACAACAACAACAGCAAGAAGAAAAATAAGAACAACAACAACAGCAAGAAGAAGAAGAAGAAGAACAACAACAACAACAGCAAGAGGAAGAAGAAGAACAACAACAACAACAGCAAGAAGAAGAAGAACAACAACAACAAATACAGCAAGAAGAAGAAGAAGAATAAGAACAACAACAACAACAGCAAGAAGAAGAAGAAGAATAAGAACAACAACAACAACAGCAAGAAGAAAAAGAAGAATAAGAACAACAACAACAACAGCAAGAAGAAGAAGAAGAACAACAACAACAACAGCAAGAAGAAGAAGAAGAAGAACAACAAATACAGCAAGAAGAAGAAGAAGAATAAGAACAACAACAACAACAGCAAGAAGAAGAAGAAGAATAAGAACAACAACAACAACAGCAAGAAGAAGAAGAAGAATAAGAACAACAACAACAACAACAGCAAGAAGAAGAAGAAAAACAACAACAACAGCAAGAAGAAGAAGAACAACAACAACAACAGCTTGAAGAAGAATAAGAACAAATACAACAACAGCAAGAAGAAGAAGAAGAATAAGAACAACAACAACAACAGCAAGAAGAAGAAGAAGATTAAGAACAACAACAACAACAGCAAGAAGAAGAAGAAGAATAAGAACAACAATAACAACAGCAAGAAGAAGAAGAAGAATAAGAACAACAACAACAACAGCAAGAAGAAGAAGAAGAATAAGAACAACAACAACAACAGCAAGAACAAGAAGAATAAGAACAACAACAACAACAGCAAGAACAAGAAGAAGAAGAACAACAACAACAACAGCAAGAAGAAGAAGAATAAGAACAACAACAACAACAGCAAGAAGAAGAAGAAGAATAAGAACAACAACAACAACAGCAAGAAGAAGAAGAAGAATAAGAACAACAACAGCAAGAAGAAGAATAAGAACAACAACAACAACAGCAAGAAGAAGAAGAAGAACAACAACAACAACAGCAAGAAGAACAACAACAACAACAGCAAGAAGAAGAAGAAGAACAACAACAACAACAGCAAGAAGAAGAACAACAACAACAGCAAGAAGAACAATAACAACAACAGCAAGAAGAAGAAGAACAACAACAACAACAACAGCAAGAAGAAGAAGAACAACAACAACAAAAACAGCAAGAAGAAGAAGAATAAGAACAACAACAACAACAGCAAGAAGAAGAAGAATAAGAACAACAAAAACAACAGCAAGAAGAACAATAACAACAACAGCAAGAAGAAGAAGAAGAACAACAACAACAACAGCAAGAAGAAGAAGAACAACAACAACAACAGCAAGAAGAAGAAGAACAACAACAACAACAGGAAGAAGAAGAAGAAGAACAACAACAACAGGAAGAAGAAGAAGAACAACAACAACAACAACAGCAAGAAGAAGAAGAACAACAACAACAACAGGAAGAAGAAGAAGAAGAACAACAACAACAGCAAGAAGAAGAAGAACAACAACAACAACAGCAAGAAGAAGAATAAGAACAACAACAACAGCAAGAAGAAGAAGAACAACAACAACAACAACAGCAAGAAGAAGAAGAAGAACAACAACAACAACAGCAAGAAGAAGAAGAAGAACAACAACAACAGGAAGAAGAAGAAGAAGAACAACAACAACAACAACAGCAAGAAGAAGAAGAACAACAACAACAACAACAACAACTGCAACAACAGCAGGAAGAAGAAGAACAACAACAACAACAACAGCAAGAAGAAGAAGAACAACAACAACAACAGCAAGAAGAAGAAGAACAACAACAACAACAGGAAGAAGAAGAAGAACAACAACAACAACAACAGCAAGAAGAAGAAGAACAACAACAACAACAGGAAGAAGAAGAAGAACAACAACAACAACAACAGCAAGAAGAAGAAAAAGAACAACAACAACAACAGCAAGAAGAAGAAAAAGAACAACAACAACAACAGCAAGAAGAAGAATAAGAACAACAACAACAACAGCAAGAAGAAGAAGAAGAACAACAACAACAACAGCAAGAAGAAGAAGAACAACAACAACAACAACAACAACTGCAACAACAGCAGGAAGAAGAAGAAGAACAACAACAACAACAGCAAGAAGAAGAAGAACAACAACAACAACTGCAACAACAGCAAGAAGAAGAAGAAGAAGAACAGCAAGAAGAAGAAGAACAACAACTACAACAACAACTGCAACAACAGCAAGAAGAAGAAGAAGAAGAACAACAACAACAACAGGAAGAAGAAGAAGAAGAACAACAACAACAACAGCAAGAAGAAGAAAAAGAACAACAACAACAACAGCAAGAAGAAGAAAAAGAACAACAACAACAACAGCAAGAAGAAGAATAAGAACAACAACAACAACAGCAAGAAGAAGAAGAAGAACAACAACAACAACAGCAAGAAGAAGAAGAACAACAACAACAACAGGAAGAAGAAGAAGAAGAAGAACAACAACAACAGCAAGAAGAAGAAGAAGAAGAACAACAACAACAGCAAGAAGAAAAAGAAGAAGAACAACAACAACAGCAAGAAGAAGAAGAAGAACAACAACAACAACAGCAAGAAGAAGAAGAAGAATAACAACAACAACAGGAAGAAGAAGAAGAAGAACAACAACAACAACTGCAACAACAAGAAGAAGAAGAACAACAACAACAACTGCAACAACAGCAAGAAGAAGAACAACAACAACAACAACTGCAACAACAGCAAGAAGAAGAACAACAACAACAACTGCAACAACAGCAAGAAGAAGAACAAGAACAACAACTGCAACAACAGCAAGAAGAAAAACAAGAAGAAGAACAACAACAACAACAGCAAGAAGAAGAAGAACAACAACAACAAGAGCAAGAAGAAGAAGAACAACAACAACAACAACTGCAACAACAGCAAGAAGAAGAACAACAACAACAACTGCAACAACAACAAGAAGAAGAACAACAACAACAACTGCAACAACAAGAAGAAGAAGAACAACAACAACAACTGCAACAACAGCAAGAAGAAGAACAACAACAACAACTGCAACAACAGCAAGAAGAAGAACAACAACAACAACTGCAACAACAGCAAGAAGAAGAACAAGAAGAAGAACAACAACAACAACAGCAAGAAGAAGAAGAACAACAACAACAACTGCAACAACAAGAAGAAGAAGAACAACAACAACAACTGCAACAACAGCAAGAAGAAGAAGTAGAAGAACAATAACAACAACAACAGCAGCGGCAGGAAGAAGAAGAACAACAACAACAACAACTGCAACAACAGGAAGAAGAAGAACAACAACAACAACAGGAACAACAGGAAGAAAAAGAACAACAACAACTGCAACAACAGGAAGAAGAAGAAGAACAACAACAACAACAGCAGCAGCAGCAGGAAGAAGAAGAACAACAACAACAACAACAACTGCAACAACAGGAAGAAGAAGAAGAACAACAACAACAACTGCAACAACAGGAAGAAGAAGAAGAAGAACAACAACAACAACTGCAACAACAGGAAGAAGAAGAACAACAACAACAACAGCAACAACAGGAAGAAGAAGAACAACAACAACAACAACTGCAACAACAGGAAGAAGAAGAACAACAACAATAACTGCAACAACAGGAAGAAGAAGAAGAAGAACAACAACAACTGCAACAACAGGAAGAAGAAGAACAACAACAACAAGAGCAACAACAGGAAGAAGAAGAAGAAGAACAACAACAACAACTGCAACAACAGGAAGAAGAAGAAGAACAACAACAACAACTGCAACAACAGGAAGAAGAAGAAGAAGAACAACAACAACAACAGCAACAACAGGAAGAAGAAGAAGAACAACAACAACAACAACTGCAACAACAGGAAGAAGAAGAAGAACAACAACAACAGCAACAACAGGAAGAAGAAGAAGAAGAACAACAACAACAACTGCAACAACAGGAAGAAGAAGAAGAACAACAACAACAACTGCAACAACAGGAAGAAGAAGAACAACAACAACTGCAACAACAGGAAGAAGAAGAACAACAACAACTGCAACAACAAGAAGAAGAAGAACAACAACAACTGCAACAACAGGAAGAAGAAGAACAACAACAAATGCAACAACAAGAAGAAGAAGAACAACAACAACAACAGCAACAACAAGAAGAAGAACAACAACAACAACTGCAACAACAGGAAGAAGAAGAAGAACAACAACAACAGCAACAACAGCAAGAAGAACAAGAACAACAACAACAGCAACAACAGGAAGAAGAAGAAGAACAACAACAACTGCAACAACAAGAAGAAGAAGAACAACAACAACTGCAACAACAGGAGGAAGAAGAACAACAACAACAACAGCAACAACAGGAAGAAGAAGAAGAACAACAACAACAACTGCAACAACAGGAAGAATAAGAACAACAACAACAACAACTGCAACAACAGGAAGAAGAAGAAGAACAACAACAACAACAACTGCAACAACAGGAAGAAGAAGAAGAAGAACAACAACAACAACTGCAACAACAGGAAGAAGAAGAAGAAGAACAACAACAACTGCAACAACAGGAAGAAGAAGAACAACAACAACAACTGCAACAACAGGAAGAAGAAGAAGAAGAACAACAACAACAACTGCAACAACAGGAAGAAGAACAACAACAACAACAACTGCAACAACAGGAAGAAGAAGAACAACAACAACTGCAACAACAGCAAGAAGAAGAAGAACAACAACAGCAACAACAGGAAGAAGAAGAAGAACAACAACAACTGCAACAACAAGAAGAAGAAGAACAACAACAACTGCAACAACGGGAAGAAGAAGAACAACAACAACAACTGCAACAACAGGAAGAAGAAGAAGAACAACAACAACAACTGCAACAACAGGAAGAAGAACAACAAGAACAACAACTGCAACAACAGGAAGAAGAAGAACAACAACAACTGCAACAACAGCAAGAAGAAGAAGAAGAACAACAACGTAGTAGTAGGATAATGCGCTTCAGTGCAGTTGCACAAGAAACTACAAGAAACGCCACACGAAAAGTGAACATGTTCACTTTGCCTCCTCACGTCAACACACGCGTTTCGCGTTTCTGGCGTGTCGTTACCTCCTATGTGCACATTGCCGTTTAAATCATTGGTACCACTTTTGTTCTCACGCATGATGCGTTTCCTGTTTCGCGTTTCTCGTTTCGCGTGTCGTCCTATGTGAGCTGGGCCTAAGGTACTACTGAGGTTAAACACAAAATCACAAACAATTTTATGTGGTAAAACTTTATTCAATATAACACCTCACTTTAAACATTCATCTATGTAAGATATGCATGTTTGCGTATAGGAAATCTCCGTGTGAGAAGAAGGCTTTTGCACAACTCATCCCATGCAACGCCGGGACCTCAGTTAGTGTTCTATATAAACATTTCTATATTTATATTACCCCGGTACTAAAGATAATGGTGATTATCTTTTTTTTTTTTTTAATGCCACTGGGAAATTAAAATTTAAACTGCCAAGAGTGGAAAATATGGCCTATATTGCATTTTGTGAGCTTATGCGATGGTCGGAGTATGAGAAAAGCTGCACAATTTTAAATGTCAAACATCTAGTATTTACAAATTTTACTAAAACCAATGTCTCCGCCTGTAAATGAGAGATCGAGAGGGGAAAAGTACATCGATAACTTCCTGAATCACAGGAAACAACAACAACATCGCAGTTTCTGTAATACTAAACAGGCTCATGAGACTCCGGTACCGTTGTTGTAACAGGAAAGCTGCTACCAGGGTGGTGACAGCAGTAACAGTAGTAGTAGTGGTAGCAGATGTAGCAATAGTAGTAGCAGTGGTAGTAATATTACCAGTGTATCGTGCACTAAAGAGTTAAAAATCTAACGGGAAAAGGCCCATACCGTAAGTTAGGCCTATAGGTCTGTCTGTATTACAGATTTTGTAAATATTTTTTTTTTTTAAATCTGTTGAATCAATTCAACGTGTATGGCCGGTGTGACGACGTATTTGGTCTCCCATAGTGGACCTTCCCGCGGAACAAACACTTCGTAGTAAAAGATCACCCGGAACAAATACTTTGGTCTCCCGTAGTGAAAGTTCCCCCCTGTATTTTGCCAGAATTGAAGATTTTCGAGAATTTTAACATTTAATCTCGGAAACCTAATGAGATGCTACTAAATACACCTCCTGATCTTGTTTCTGTATCAAAAACGATTTTTCGGCAATATATAGTGCATGTGTGTGTGTGTGCCAACAGACAAACAGACAGACAGAAAGATATTGAGTTTGTGATTTCTCTTTTGAATATTGTTATGCAGCATGTCCCATTCGTATTTGTCATTGTGCTGTTGTCGTAGTGTATGAGTAATTTGTCAGTTTTGGTTCTTGGTTAGCCTAGAGTCGGGTCTAGTAGCGACGCCAGCCAATCTGCATCACAGCTCGAAAATAGTTCGATTGGGGGATTTTGTAAGTGGTGTTATCCAACTACATTTTAGTGTTACTTTGAGTAGGGGTGTGCTGATGCCAACAGACAATATGTCCAAAAGTATACGTTTATGTCGATAATCTCTGTCGCTGCAATTATTTTGTATCTTAGATGGCATCTCTGTTGGTTTGTCTTGAGGTACTCATCTGCAGACTGTCCATCTGACAAATAAGGGCGACAGATTTCTTTTATATGCATTGCTCCTCGATCCGGTTATTACTAATGAGATACGGTAGCTCGGGAGAGACAGTTCCCGTTAGGTGTTATAGGTTTGGTCCTGCCTGGACCAGAAAAAGCAGAGAATGTCTTATTGGTCACATGGCCGTCAGAGGCAGATGGTTAGATCAAGTGAATAGAAAACTGCCTGATTTGAAATTTTGGAAGTAAAATTCGTGGCATATTTCGGAAGATGAGATTCCTGTGATCATCATAGCAGTCCTGGTGACAGCAAATCTTTCTCTTCTTCAAGAGCAGATGTGAAGGCTCGACGGTGAACTTCAGTTTTGAAGCATTGCAGATTTACTTCAGTTCATCAAGCTTGTATGTGTTTTCGCCGAGAACATTTCTACTTTTTCTTGGCTCAAACCATTTTGGAGTTTGCCTGGTCTCTTTCTGTGTCTCTTGCCTGCTGTTTCTGTGCTGTTGTCTTCTACAGCTTATACTGACATTTGATGTCTGCCGTCGAAAATCTTCGTTTACTGCTCTTGTTGTGGCTTCAACAGCTCCTCCATTGCCAGTGTCATAAAGACTCCAGTCACTTTTTCTGTTTTTTCCCTGTTATCGGACCCAGAACGAAGATACAAACAATTCGTATATCATGCTGACCTGGGCCCCAATGTCGTAGACATCAAATTGACAGGCATTTTTGAAAAAAACACACTTGTCCATTTGGTATCTGGACGGCAGATGCGACTTTCAGTGGTTATACTAACAGTATACTACTGACGCTGAAATCACCCCATCCTTGCCCCTGTAGGATGTCGGAATCAACGAAAAACTTGACGATCAAAGCTGATTCTCTGCTGGTCAGCCACTGATCAACGACCACATGCTTACAGAACCTCATGTGAACGCAATGACTCAAGACGAATCTATTTCAGTTTTAAAAATGAATTAAGGCGTGTAATCTTGAAGTCTTGCTGATAAATCACTTCTTTTCTTCGTTGTTTTAGTGCAATGCCCTTTGACGATGGCAATAACTCGGCTGTCCAGTTTTAACACATGTCATCTGAGCGTATCACTGTATTTACTGTACGAAATTAAGGAAACTAAGGTCACCAATCATTGTTATGTTTTTTTTTTTTTTAAATAATTGTCTATGTTAAACTTGCAGGAAGAAAGATAGACAAACAGACAGACAGACAGAGAAGAGCCCTAGATAGAATTGTTGTTGAAGTAGTATTACTTCTTGTTGTTGCTGTTGTTATTGTTCTTGTGGTTGTTGTTGTTGTTGTCAGAAGAGACGAGGGTAGTAAGAAATTATATTCAGGAATGGCCAGAGGTTTAGTGGCTAAGTTCTGTTTTATTTTAAAATTTGTGTTTTTCTGTTCAGAAACGAAGAAACTAGCAACAATACCAACACTGTCAGTTGGTAGGCCAGCAATTGATAAAGGTCCCACACATGAAAATATCGAACTTAATTACAGACAATGGTGATTTTTTATTTTTTAATGGGGTAGTATTCACTGGGCCAGAATTTGTTTTAAAGGTAATTGTTACAAATTCTCAAAAATCTTCATTTTGGGGAAAATAGGGGGGGGAGGGGGGACCTTTCACTATGGAGTATTTGTTCTGGGGGACCAGCTACTATATAGCACTTGTTCGGGGGGGGGGGGCCATCAGCAGTTGGGGAACAAATACTTCACAACCGCCACAAAGCGTGAACCACTAAGAATTTGTTCCGGGGGAACGTCTACTAAGGGAAACTAAATACTTCGTCACACCGGCTTATTTTGCTAACTCTTAAGTCTTTGCCAAATTTTTTTTTTGTCTTCGAAGTAACAAAAAGTTAGGAAAAGTACCTTTCATGATAACCGCAGTGGATTTATTAAAACGAGGACAATTACGTCACATACTAGATTGATAGACTACGTCATAAATTGTGCAAATGAAGGGGGTATGGGAGGTTCGGTTGTATCCGGTTATACCACTGGATTACCAAAAAGCTTTTGACACAGTGGATAAGGAAACAATTTGGGTAGCACTTGACAGATTTAATATTGGTCCAAAATTCATACATTATTATAAAAATGATGTTAACAAACACATGCACACCGAGTTCATTAAGAATGGAGGATGGTTTAAATTAGAGAGCGGTTTCCGGCATGCAGGGATGTTTCGTTTTGCTTTTTGTTTTTTGTAAGAGGAATTATGATTGAAGGAGATAATAACAGATGATCTAAAACTTCTGCAATACGCAGATGACATGACTCTACTCTTAAAAGGTCTCTGTAACGCAATGAAAGTAATTGAACAGTTTCCATTTATTCCAGGGCTAAAGCTCAATAGAAAGAAATCAGTGTGCGTGTGGTTGGAAAGTAATGGACAAAGGGAGGAAAGAGCGGAATTAATAACTTGAGTAGAAAAGGGAGGTAATCTAAAACTACTGGCTATACACTTTAACGCGACGGTCAAATCGTTTAACATCTCACAAAATTGAATAGAAAAAAAATTAACAGAAACTCTGATTGGTTGATGGTCCAAAAGATGTCTCTCGCTGTGTGGAAAGAGTATCGCAGCAAAAACGTTGGTATTAAACTGTTATCCAGGCCCTATCATAGCACAAGAAACACTTGCCGAAGTAGATCGAATTATATTTTAATTTTTGTGGCAAAGAAAAAGTCTTCAAATAAAATATCATTTGAAAAAGTTAAGAGAAACCCTTATTCAATAACAATAATGTTAAATATGTAGAAATGAGTCACAATGGATAGAAAAATGGGTTACAGGAAGTATCAAAGATTCAATCTATCAAATGTTTAATGAAAATAAGTGGAAACTCCTGCAAGATATAATTCGGGTAATTGGATGTTATCTTGGAATTCGGTTCCACCATTGAGCAGCTACATGTGCAGTGAGAAGAGAATGAAAAGAATTTTTTTTAAAAACCAAAAGATAAGACAAGTTTGCACTGGATATAAAAATAAAATATGAGGTAGCTGAAACTTGAATGTATCTTTAAGCTATTAAACAAATACATTAGAAAGAAATTAATAAATTTCAAAAACTCAGCGACCTGTAGCACAGGATTTTGGAAACGAAAATACGATATTGATACATATCTTTCTTGGAACTGGTTTTAAATCTTGTAAAGAAGCCAGATTAAGGCTTTTACATTTTAAAGCCCTGTATACTGTTTGTCCAATAAATATTCTCTTATCTAAAATAAAAAATAAAGGAAAGCGATAAATGCGAGCTCTGTAAAGCGCCTGATTTTATAGAGCATTTCTTTTCTAATGAAAAAAAAAAAATGAAAAAAACTGAAAGATTATTGGCCCTCTATAGCCAAGTAGAGTTTTAAGTAAAACCGAGAAAAGAACTGAAATAAAGGAGAAAGCTGCACTGTATGGAATATTAAATATTGATTTAGGCCATATTGTAAACCAAAATACCATTGATGATATTAGTACTGAAACACTGATTGCTAAAATGTGTATCAGTAAAGTAAAATATGGGAAAGCAGTTAATCTGAAACTGACATTTGGGTCAGAAAGGAAAATGGGCGAATCTAGTATCTTAAAGTATGTCATGGATAAATAAACAAAGCATGAATGGATGACTGAAAGGATGAGACATGTAGAGAGTGAGATAAGAATAAAGGTCAGAGCAAGTGAAGAAATAGAAAAAAAAAGGTGCCCCCCCCCCCGGGGGGGGGGGGGCAATGACGAAAGATTGAAAATGTGAAAATTGGTGAAAATTCCCTACGCACACTTCAAGAGAATCTTGCTCTACGCTTTGAACATTGAACTATTCAACTCTAGATCTCGATCTAGATCAAATCTGTGACAATGAAAGAGCTCGCCAAGAACACATGGCAAGGCCATCTTTATTTTATCTGTAGATAGTTCAAATGTATTCAATTATGTAATATACCGCAGTATACTGCATATGTGTTTAATGCGTATGAATTTTCTAAAGCTGAGACAGATGGACATTTCAGTTAACGCCGTGCCCGGCTTGTCTTTGTGCTCATTTGACCTGGGCCAGACAGCATGCGTTTTAAAGATTTCAAATTGATGGGAAATAATATGCATGCATACAGGTCCGTCTTGACATCATTATTGGTCCTTAAGCAAAGGGATTTATATTGCAGGAGATTTTCCTCCTCCTTTCAAAAGCCAATGTAAATTGGCACACACGGAGCCCTCTAAACCATTGGGGTCCTAGGCAACTGTCCAGTGTGCCCATGCGCTAAGACTGCTCTGCATGCATGCTTTCTGGCGGCAGCGGTTAGCCAGTGCTCCAATATTGTACTGAGTGGGAAAAAAATGACAGAAAACAAAAATCATTCAGGTAACATTTGAAAATGAAGCTGTTTCTTGTTGTTGACTTAATGGTTGATAACGCTATAGATAACGATCACATTAAAGATGATAAGAAGAAATACATGTCATAATGTCTTTGCTGTTTTAGTTCTTCGCATAGAATTATGTGGAATAGTTTGTAGACGTAAACTTGGTTTACTGTTGTACTTATTGTTTAAAGTCGCACTTTTTGTGAATAGAAATCCCATATTAGAAATCTAAATCCAACTATTTGCTTCTCCCGCCATCTAAGTCCCGTCACAATACGGGGCAACTTAACTGCAATTCTACTGTCATAATGGACATTTCTATGTTAAACCAAAACAAAAACAAATTTTTGTTAGTTTTTCGTAACTGTTTGAAAAGCCATAAACAGAGAAATGGCAGTGCTAAATGTATCAGTCTCAAACTAAAGCAAGGGGGGCAATATTTTCTTGCAACACAGTTGGCATTGCCAAATAATTATTTTTCATCAGCAAACTAAAGCAAGGAAGACAACACATATCCATTAAAGCGATTTTTGTCTACAATAGCTTCATTATTAAATTTTCTGCATCAGAAATGAATTAATAAAACTAGAGACCTGTGATCTCTTTCGGGCTTTTTCTTTTTTTTTTCATCCAGTTCATACTATAATGGCTTATAAACTAATGCCCTAGATTAAAACCAACACAAATTGACATTTTCGTGAGTAAACAAAGATGATCAATCTTAATATTTCACATAGCCGATTTATGTCCAAGTATATTCTGGCCAGGGGAGATCACAAAGAAAAATAACGATACTGTTTTGGGCCTGGGATGAGTTGCAACCCGTGATGTGCAACTTGATGGCTGGTTGCAACAAACAATCCGCCAAAGTTGACAATACCAGAATTTACAAATATCGTACTGCTATGTTACAAAAATTCTTTCTCCCGAAAACATAATTATTTCCACGCAAAAGATAGCGAAACACCTTCATTCATTTTCTTTGTCACTATAATTATTATTCAAACATTGTTAATTTTGATAACTGCTAATATTAATCATTGTTAAATTAGCTATGAAGAACCACGTTTACTTTGCACAATGTGCCCTTGTCTTGTTACAATCTACGCATTATCTTAAAACCTGTACCCATTGACTCGTGGACCCTTTTCTTAAGCAACCATACGTCAAGCCGTTTTTGTCCCTATGAACAAAAGATAGACGAGTGCTTTCTTCAGAAATTAATTACTCTACCATTTTTGACAAGGAACTGGAGAACATGTCCGTTCTAAAAACTTGTAAATCCAGGACATACCGGAGACAAAATGCGTGTTGTACATCGCAAACCGTCTAGGAAACAAACAGACCAAAATAAAATAAACAAAACAAGAAGAGAAAGAACTCGCCAACAATAAAAAAAAATCTGGACAGTCATCCTGTTGATCCGGTCTATGCCTGAAGTCTTCTTTTCATTCATCCCCCACTTCTCCCTGGCCTGGGTTTCCCAATATAGCAGTTATATTTAATCCTGTAACAATTCTTGTTCTTCAGGAATGAGATGGCAAAAATTGTAATGAAATAAAAACTCCAGGGGGACCGCTGTGTCTGTGCACATCTACTGCTGCGTCCTTTGCATCCATATTCCTTGTGTCTCCATCTCTCCAGTACCTACAAATTCATGTCTCAAAATCAATTTTCTGTTGTAAAAAATATCTACTAAATTCACTATCAATATCAGCAATGTAGATTAATATCGATAGCGCCTCCGTACGATAGCAAGTAACCTTTTTGACAGGGAGATATTTGTAACTAACCGATGCAGCAGGCCAGATTCCCACCCCCGAATTTACCCGGGGATAAAGTAGCCTACCCTATTTTATACCTTTATACCTGGGGGTTTACTTTGGGCTAAGCCAGACTATACCCCACCAGTCCAGATTACATGCCTATTTTTTTGCTTAAACAAGTCAAGACCACAGTTTGTTTCAACCTCAGTATAAATTGTTCTTTATAACTGTCATCAAGTATCACATGAATGCGCACATTCTTGACGCCTGTAAAATATAATACATTTTAGAGGAAATAAACATGCATTAAAATGCATTGATATACAAAAGGATTGAAAAATCCATTCAGACTGATATGATTAGACTTTGACACCAATTTTACTTGTGTTCGTTGATATTATTATTATTGTTGTTCTTGTTGTTGTTGTCGTTGTTGCTTGGATAATTGGTTGTCCATGAATAAAACATGCATTGCATTTTTTGTTTGCCACCACTGACATACACTTAGTGACAAGGTATGAAATAATTATAAGACTCAAAAATATAAAGTCATCTAAATTTTATTTATTATTTTTGAAAATCAGAAATTTGCTTCATAATGTCAGAACAATAATATACAAAGTTACCATGATGCAGGGAGAAAAGGCCGGAATGGACGCACATAGAAAAAATAATATTAATAACCGACAGGTGGTGCACTTCCATCATCCGTGGTGTGTTATCCATCAGATATTAAATATTTCACATAAAACTAAATACACACAAAATGTTTTCACATGATGAACTCCACCTCTCCAGATCCAATTGAAACGTTACAGAATGCTTGCCAGTAATATACAATAATGAGAAGAAAAGACCAAATTAGTTGAAAATAAAGAGAAACATCAATATCAGAATCACCATCATCATCATGGAATAATATAAAGATATTGAGCATTTATTGGAAATGCGCTATATAAATGTAATTTATTATTATTATTATTATAAGAGGGAATGTAAAAATGACCTTGTAGGCCTACACATCATTCTAAACTCTACAAGGAGCAATGTGTGTGTAGCAACAATATGCAAAAAATATGTTGAATCTTTTCAACTATTCAAGTAGAACTGGACAGAAAGCGTTAGAAAAGTAGCCTTGATAGTATGACTGTGTTAACCGACAGATTAAACCCATTGAGACAACAGTATTGCATTTTATAAAGTAATTCTAGTATGTTACGGGGAAATTTCGATGGATCATGGTGCATTAACAACATTTCTTGTTAGTGAATTCTTTGATAGATTATTTATATAAAGGCATACATTTCATGTAGCTCTTTGTTTAAGACATTTGATTAGTTTGCAGGGCACTTGAAAGATTGCCGTTAAGTGTCAAAGTGAATAGGCGTGTGCCACTTGCAAGTGAAATGAAATAAAAAAGCTTATTGTTGTATATCCTGGAATATTTTGCCTATCTGGATGTGGGAGTATAATCTGGACTGGTATCGTATAGTCTGGCGTTGCCAAAAGTATACTTTGGGTATAAACTGGCCTCACCCAGAATATACTTGGGGTATAAAATGGGATAAACCACTTCAACTTCGGTGTAACAGGCCAAAATATGCCCCCCGGCCAGACTATACCAGAATTTAAAGGAGCCTAGCCTATTTTATACTCGCAAGTACATTCTGGACTAAGCCAGTTTATACAACGGGGTATACTTTCGGCTAGACCAGACTATACCCCTCCAGACCAGATTATACCGCCTAATTTTTTGTATATAAACAAGACAAGACCACCGTTTATTTCAATCTTAGTTTAAATAGTTTTTTATCATTGTCATCAGGCGTCATATTAACACAAACATACAAACATTCTCGTCTCCCATAAATCACAATACAGTTTAGAGGGGAAATGTGTTTAATATGCACTGATATGGGTTGAATATCCATTCAAACTGATATGATTCAACTTTAACCCTTATTTATGTTTGGGGTTTTTTTGTGGGTTTTTTTTTTTTTTTTTGATAGTTGGTTGCCCATGAGTAAAACTTGCATTGTATTGTTTGTTTGGCACTGACATACACTTACTCGCAATGGATGAAATAATTAACGGACTCATAAAAATGAAGTCATTTGAAAGATTTTTTGTGTGTGCAAATTCGCGGTTCTTAAATCCCTTGGCAAAGGACGTGTCAAGCTTAGGACGGACAAGGTTTTCAGTAACACTTTTCACAGCAGCACTCTTCAAACTCTATTTACTTGCTACATCATTGAAATGAGACATTCCCCAGCCAACCAGTGACTTCATTCCTGACAGGACCTGTGCCAACAAAAGAGAACATTGAGAAGATAAAGAGGTAGACAAGACCAACGACACAGAGATAAAAAAAACTTTAGCAAAAAGCCCAAATCGATCAGAATGTCCAATCCACTGCTCGAAAAACTCGCAGCAGCAGCTCTGGGACTCCCGTTGGTGAACTGTTATCAGTTTATTTGCACAAAGTATGCATTTTAGTTAGCTCATAGTTTAAGATACTGGAGTGGTTTCGACAGCAGAAAGATTGCAATTATATATTATTAGCTGAGTTCCCGGCCCTGCCCGGGATAAATCGATTTATTAGTTTCAGTTCTGGGTGATTATTACGGACCTGCTTCATTTTGCCTGTTCCTTTAGCTTTATTTTATTTTTGTTTGTTTGTTTGTGTTTAGATAAGTTTTACTGCTCTCCCTTTGAGCGTTGACATCCTGCGCATCCCGTCAGCGTCCGTCAATGGCAATGATTTGCGCACGGGTTTGTTTGTTAGTGAACACATCGCAGGAAGTGATAACGTCATGATTGTGTAGGCGGAGGTGGCCTATTATTAGAAACATACACAATATCTTATTGATCGTAAATAATTTCGTTTAGAAACATACACAATATCTTATTGATCATAAATTTCGGATCAAACGCTCTCGTGAATTTAGTCTTTAATTATAACCGCATTTACCGATTAACTCAGAAATAACAAACGGTTTTGTTTGTGTATAGCGATAGGAACAATGTTCGCTATCCCATAATTCTTTGTGCCAAATTTCAGGTAGGTGCGTTGTGTAGTTTCCGAGTCCATAGGACTATTAGGGGTTTTGTTGTAGCTTTATTATATAGAAGAAGATGTTATTATATAGATGAGATGAATAAAGGTGTGTCGGACTGGTGTGAATAACTAAAAACTGAATGTTGAATATTTTGTGTGTCTGAATGTAGGGGTATAATCTGGACTGATGGGGTATAGTCTGGCCTACCCCAAAAAAGGTATACACCGGGGTATAAACTGGCTTAGCTAAGAATATACCCGAGGTATAAAATAGGCTAAGCCACTTTAATCCCGGGTATAGGCTGGGGGCGCCTTCTTTCAGCCCGGTTTTACCTGCGCTTACCACGATTCAGCCCGGTCACCGCCCCTATTCGCCGACACCTCGTTCCAGCCCTCTTGACCTGTAATTAGGTATTCGATACCCTTGCCAAATAAAGAAACCAGACTACACTGGCCACGTGGAAAACAACTCATTCTATCGTCAAAGACTGAAAGAAAGATACAAACTGCCTCAGAGCAAAGAAGAAATATTAGAAACCCTCCAACAATTAGACCTAGCAGATTACAACTTATCAATATGTAAGACAAATGCGGAATATGGCATCGCCGACAACTAAGGAGAATCTTCTTTTCCTAGCAAACAGCCAGTGCCTTCTCGGTGATGGCACATTCAAATCCTGAATATTTCCTACAAATGTACACTTTACATGGATTCCAGCACGGGCGATATACACCCTATGTGTTTTGCCTTTTACCAGACAAGAAGAAATCAACGCATGAAAAGATGCTGACAATGATTCTGCACGCAGCCAAAGATCTTAACATTGATCTACGGCCGAAAGAGATACACGTAGGTTTAGAGATTTCATTTCATTCAGCCCTCGCATCTACGTGGCCTTCTTGCAAAATAAAGATTTGTAATTTCTATCTAAGTCAAACATGGTATAGAAAAATTCAGGCACTTGGCTTAACAACAGCTTATAAGGACGGTCAATCAACACTGGATTAATGGCTCAAACTATTTTTCGCCATTCCAGTACTGCCAACAGGTGATATTGAAGACTGTTTTGTTTTCACGTCGATGCCGATCCAGCCTTCAGTAGACCAAGCAGAGAAATTTGCGGATTACATCTTCCAGCAATACCTGTGCCAGACATAGCAGTTTCACCCGTCGATGTGGGCTGGAATTGACCAAGAGGATGTTACTACCACTTAATGCATGCGAAGCATATCACGTGCACTTTTCTCCAAACATTTTCAGATTTTTAGAGACGCTCAAGTATGAACAAGAAAAGATCAAACTAAAGATTCGTTGTGCTGGTCAACCTTCGCCTAAGAGGAGAAAGGATCAAAGGGACAAAAGACAGAAGAGAGAACAGTTGTATAAAAAATACGAAGACGGAGAAATTGATCTCACCGAATTTCTACGCCACATCTCGAAAAAGATGTGCACCCCAACTTTGTAAAAATGATTTTGATAACGCATTTTAGCATCTTAATCTAAATATGAATAAATTTACTTCCCATCTACGACAACAATAAAACTTTTTAATGCGGCCACTTTGAAACAAGTAATTTGACAGTCCAAAGCCTGTTGAACGCAGATGAGGAAGTTTTAGTATCGAAGCGTATCATTATCAATTGGCCTGACCGATACCGGGCTGAAAAGAGGTTACCTGCATGGACAAGGTGTTGACACCCTTTGAAGTCGGAAGTTCAAAGAAACTGAAGAGTGGGCTGAATCGTGGTGCAGCCTATAGGCTGGCCGGGGAGTATATTTTGGCTGCTTCAACCGGCCGTCACCAGTGTATCAAGTGACAAACGAAAAAAAAAAATATCAAAGTAAGAATGAGAAAAGCTATGTTATGATACGAACAATTAAGAAACTGCTAAAAATGTGAATGCGACCTACCCGAAGCTTTTGTTAACTGTTCGCATAATGACATAATGTATTCTGTCAGTATTTTTGTCATCTTTTTCACAACTCCTACATGAAGGAAGGTGAAAAGAGAGGGTGGAAAAGTACAATGAAAGAGAACTAAAATAGATTTACTAGTACGAGTTCGATTCGTATTCGTTTTCGTTGAGTATTATAATAAACAGGCATAATTACCCCCCCCCCCTTAACCCCCACCCGAGACGTGCCGGAGTCTATAAACCTGCTTCCACCCACTCCTTCCGTCTATCTTTCTTTTTCTGTTCCCATCCTTTGTCGCCCCCCCCCCCCCCACATCCTCACACCCGCCTCCCTGCAGATAGATCCCATAGAGCCAGATCTGCCCATATTTTACAGTCGGCCGTTGTCAAAAGTACGTGTGCGCACCTAAAGGGTTTTGCAGTAGGGGTACGTACGTATATATATATACCTATTTCTAACCGCGTCATTATCCTCAGCCCTAAACCTTATCGAATCCTTAACCCTGCCCCTTACCCTTTCAACCCAAACAGAGGAGGAAAACAAAAAGAATATCTGAAAGAGTAATTAATCAAGGCTGTTGTTAGGAGTATTTCGAGGGGAGCTCGCTAGCTCTGGAGTCACAAAAGGCTTTAAAATACATACGCCTAGCGCAAAACAATTTTGGGGGACGTACGTACTTGTAACAACATTCCTTACGGTCTCCCATGCGCATCAGGGCGCTGAGGGCGCTGTTGCTATTGTTAACGAAAACTGCACCAAATTGAATGCTATTGAAAGACAGTCAAATGATAACAACAGCTCTAGATCACATGTTTAACAAAAACAAAACAAAAGCATAAAAACTCTTCAAAAACATACGGTTAAACAATGAAGTGGACGAACAACCCGCTTGCCACCAAAATCTACCCGAGCACGGACCCGTTAAGCAATGCTTTGATGACCCAGAATTGGTGCGTTTTGATTGGCCGGTTTGGGAGAACAGCCTTCCTTGTGCAGAGGAAAGACAGAAATTAATTATATCCATGTATTTTTATATTATTTGCAACCATGAGAGACATTTCCTCCTTTCCTCTTTTGTCTCCATGTACGATAAACATGAGTAGTTACTTTTTTTTTCTTTGACAGCCCCTGTCAGCTGATAACAATAGAGCTGCTCAGTGGTATTTGGATAGTGCTTGTTAAGCAGTGGTTCCCAGCCTTTTTCAGACAGTTGCCCCTTAGGCTCCAAATTTTCTAACAACGCCCCTTCTCCCCCCCCCCCACAACCTACCCAGAACCCTACTCTACCCCCAACATAAAATCATAAGCTCACAGACTGCATGCAAGTTACGATGTTAATCTTTTCAAAGCTTTATTTAATAACAATGGGCATATTGATTCTTCATTATTAAGAAAAGAAGAAAGTATTCTTCACCAAATGCACCAACAATTGGCATTTTCTGCTCAGAAACACATGCACTAAGCTGATTTGTTCTACAATGTATTATCTGTTACTAGCCATACTAAATGATCGAGGAATTTCGATAGACTGTTCTTGACAGGATTTGTTTTATTGTTTTGTCGCATGCCGGACTATTGTAATAACAGATATGTGTCACGAGTGGAGTGAGCGAGATTCAAGGATTACGGGGGCATGGAAGTGTAGGATTGACTCACGGGATAGTGAGGCTGCTCACCTATATTGACTTCTGTTAGTTAACGTGGAAGCGTGCAAGACGTGAGTAAAGTGAAGGCGATGAGGTAAATCTTGTGTAGTGAAAAGTCACTGCAAGTTAAGAGGTCCAAGGGGACAGACGTGGGAAAGCAGTCGGGAGATTGTTGTGTGTTTTCCAGTGATGACTGGTAGGTTGAACTATGATTGATAACGATGATGATTGATGTACTATATTCTCCTATGACCATGATGTAAATAAGTTATATGTGAGGAATGTGAAAGTCATTGATTACTGTGTATAGAGATGTGCGCAGTGAGCGGTAGATGTAAGTTCGGATCATGGATTCGTAGCGAGTCTGAGTGTTGTGTGGTACGGTAGAGGTGTGTTACCGTAAGAGGTGTGGTGAGTGAAAGGTGGACTATTGTGTGTACGCTTGATAGTTCGTAATGAGTGGTGAAGTGGATAGTAATTGTATGGTGTTATAGAAATGTAATGTTATTCTTATAGGTGCCGGGGTCGGGCAGAGAAGCCACCCGCGGTGAGCGGACTTGTGCCGGGGTTGGGCAGAAGGCTACCCACAGGCCTGCCTGAGTGAAGCTGTCGCGCAGGACAGCGGGAGCACATGAGTCGTGGCAGTCTGGCCACAGACAGGGACGGTGTTATTAAGATGTTAATGTGCTATTAAGATGTTAATGTGCCATTGAGAATATAATGTGCTATTGAAATATTAATGTGCTATTAAGACCTCGAGGGGAGAGTGAGATACGGAGATTGGGTTGAGCAGGAGCCAATAAGAGAGGCCAGCAAGTAATATATATATGGATGTGAGGCTGCGGCCAGAGCATAGTTAGAAAGTAACTATCGGGTTGTGGACCCAGAGAAGAATGAATGTGGGGAATGCTGACCGTTGAATGGTATTTGAATTGAGTTAATGTAATGTATGTAATTGCATAGATATCTTATTTCTATATATAATAAATGTGTGAGTCTGTTTGGTTGTTCTGTTAAGTGTTATACTTGTTCGTTCGTGATTGTTGTCCTGTCATAATTATTACATCTCCCCGTCTGGGATTTGTGACAATATGATCATGTGGATTGGCCAGTAAAAAGAACAGACAGTATTGTCAAGACACTGTGCAATGTTGTAATTACTTGTCAGTATTAATTTTGGCCCCAGATCGTCCCCATTTAAGTTTTCACCCCGTCCCCCTCCCTAGACTACCATTTGGTCATTTTCGCATCTTCTCACCTGAAAATCTACCCCTTGAGCGGTGATATCATCAACATGGAAAACTAGCATCTAATGATAATGTCATCTTTTGGTATTATGAGGAAAGCGGCATTGCTAGTGATGAAATGATCCAGCATTACTTTGAGAAAGCAATGTTTTCAGTTGGTCTGGGCCTGGTTGTTAACCTGAGGGAGGGTTCTAGAAATAAGATAAGATAAGATAAGATAAGATAAGATAAATTTTATTCGTCCTTGTACAAGGAAATTTGTTTTGATCATTGAATACATAACAATACAGTTACAGAAGCAGAAAGTGTGATACATAGCGCGCACACACACATATATACACACACACTGATAAATTAACTAAATTAACAAAATTAACAGTGCACACAATATGCTTCCCTAACTAAAACACATTGACCTGACACGCAGGACATAATTCAACTGTGCACAGATTACGATCAAGATGACAACATTATTGTAACATCCTAGTTGATGATGGAATAAACGATTTAAAGTAGCGCTCAGTTTTAGTTTTCTTTGACAACAGCCTTAAACTTCTTACAGATCTTATATATTCCTTGTTCAGGGGATGTTGGGGGTCATTTATAATAATATTAGCTTTTTTAATACAAGCACCAGTGTACAGCTCATCAAAATATGGCAGATCACAGATACAAATTTTGGATGCTTTTTTAATTAAATTATTGATCTTATTTTTATCTTTTTGTAAGATGTTTCCTCCCCAACAGACAACTCCATACATCAAAACGCTCTGAATAGCCATGGTGTAAAATATTTTCAGAATGCTTTTGCTAACTTTTAAAAAGCGGAGCTTTCTGAGGAAATACATGCGCTGGTTGGCTATGCATAATCATTATTGTTGCTATTACTTGAAAATGTAGTAAATATCAGTGACAACTTTGTACACTAAATAGACACTGTCGTTGATAAAAATGAAAATTAAGGACATTTTCTAAGGAAACTTTCTCTGATGTTGCTTGAATGGTACGGTTATAAATCAAAAGCTAACCTTTTGTTACATTGTACTGGGAGTTCAGGAATTACTGTGTTTCGTCAAAGTTGGCAGCACTGCACATTGTAAATAAACATAGCATGACGGCAGTATTAACGTAAATTCAATGTCACACATCAGGGCTACTTAGCTGGTTAACTGGTAGTTCTTAATTATCTACACATTTCAAGTAGTCATTAGGAATTTGACGTGTAAGTTAAAGTTCACAGGATGAATGCCCAGTTCAAACATTTGGGGGAGAAATCTCACTCATAGTCTAATATGTTTATGAGTAAAAAGGTGAAGCAGTGCCCGATACAATATTCCGTGCACGGGGCCGACAAATAGCTGTGGCTTAATATCTTGTATTAAACAATATATTTTAACCATACTAAATCGTCTACTTAAAATGACAAGGTTTTATCTCCACTTTGTGGCTGAAATGATTTTCACTCTACACACCACTTCTACGGACCTTCTGCATTGTGTGCCAAAGTATCAAGCAGATTCTGTGTGTAATTTATAAGCTTGCTAAAAAGAAAAAGAAACGTCGCATCATCAAAAGCTATGAGCACATGAAACTCCAATCATTAATTTCTCAGAAGTTGATGGAAGACAGTTGGAACCTTGTCATTCTAAGGGGACGAAATGTCCAGCAAATACTTATTAATTGGTGACATATTTGCATCCGATTTCGAGAAATCCTTAAACGTGCGAAGGCGGATCAAGACTGGAAAAAGGTAGCTATAATTATTATAATACCGCCATTATCATCGTAAACATCACAGAGACAACTGCCTTCCTTTTATGCTGGAGAGTAAAATAATAGAAGGGGGATATTAGGATCAAGGGATCACTGTCAGTTATTGACTGAGAACATTGTTGAATTAAGCAGGCTCTTGATGGGTACATTGAGCCCAGGGATACTATATCAAACACATTGCCGGAGGACGTGATGACTATCACTGTGGTGTAAAATGCAACAAACAGCGTTTACTTGATGATCAGTGAGATACATCATACATTGCATTATTCCATGACAAATGCTTGCAAACACCCACCAGAATTGCCCGTGAGTCAGGCCGGGTTAAATCCTTTGAACAATAGATAAATCTGCATGACGGCAAGTAAGTCGAGGAACAAATTTAACGTTTGTCCATTTCACCCGATGGAGCGGTGAAGCAGTTTTACATTAAACACAAGAACGAGCTAGAATTGCAAGCAAACATGGCTAAGGTGAAAAATCTGTGTTACGAAATAAATGAACAGTCTCAACTGACAGGACTGCAATCCATGCTACACTCTCGATGAGCTGCATTTACGGACACTAAAACACAATGTTACTGAAGTTGACAGACCCTCCCTTCTCCGGCACCCAACCCCCAAAATTGCCACGATGAGGCTATTCATTTCTTTTCCGGACAGGTGATTTTTTTTTCTCCGTTAAGCAATAACATGAACAATAATTTCTTATTACCTTCCTTTTTAAGCTTGGAAAAAGCATTGAGAATCATCCGGCTTTGGTTTTTAAAGCAAATGTAACTACACTCGAGCCAAAAAGTTAAGAAACCCCGGGTTATGCTCAGAACTGACAACTTTATTTTTCAATTAATTCAAACACGTTCATTGGAATCAATTTATTGTTATGTAAGTCTGAAATCACATTCAATTTCATTTTACCCACCCCAAAAATGGGGCTTAATGACTTAATTGAATGGCAAGAGTTCACAAAATAAAGTAATGAAATTATTCTTGATTTAAAGAAATACAAATCTTGTTAGTGAAGGTTGCTTAACTTTTTGGCTTGAGTGTATGTTGAGCTGCATAATGTGAAGGTATTTATAAACTTTGACTTTTGTTACCCGTCAGTGTTTGGGTAAAGGTGGGTTTTGGTGAGTTTTCCGAGGTCTGGTTTTATTGTGCTCATCCCATGCCAGATTGAAATAATTTGAGGAGACTGAGTGGTCGGAGAAAGAGCCCAGACACTGTGACTTCGGTTTCGTTTCGCTTTCGGCGTCTGGCGGAAAGACGCCAGTCTCAGCCAGAATCAAAATGAGACGAAAGTTTTGAAGGTTTTTAACATCCTTCTTGGCTTTCCGGCGAGACGAGACTGGGCATTATTTGAAATAACGACTCAAATGGAAGAACGACCACAGTCCAATTTTAAAGATGTTTGGGTTTATTGTAAAAAAATTATTACAATGCCTAGTTTGCCCCAAAGCCCAGTTTTTTCTACTTCAGCAAAGCCGCCCTCTGATGAAACAGGTCGCTTTTCTTTATCTCCATTAACAATGTTCTTTCAAACCTAAAAAATCGTCTTTTCAGTTTCATGAATACGTCACTATGGGCGTTTTTCCATCCGGATTTATTACATAGACACGCCCATTTTGGACAATACTAAGTCTTTGATAGTGTTTATTTATGATGAGAATAAGGTTTTGCGGCTGTATTATCATTACATGCATCATTATTATTAATACTCAACGCGCAGTGACGCTAAAACAGGGCCAAAATGAAAGGGATTGCAAGAATATTGTACCTATTGTAACTGAAAATCAACAATGAAACAACAATAACAATAATAAAGCACTTCACGAAAGCCAGTTGATAACAATGAGAAGGAAGACGAATCTTTCAACAGTACGGAGAAAGTCAAAGGACCTCGTATCTGTGCTCCCGAATGATACAGTCCGTTTATGGACAGTACTTGTTTATTTTTTTTGATGTTGTTGTTGTCCACTAAAACATTCATCTCGGCGTTTTTTATATCGTTCTAATATGACAAGGGGTGATCCTGAAACCAATTTTTCATTATCTGTTTTTCGTGCGTCTCTGGTTTTGTGGAATTCGTTAGGATAATCGCCTTTTGTCCAATGGAAATGTAGTTGGTATGGTCATGATGCACTTTCCTGAGGTGTGCCAAGATGCTTAAAGTCGTGAAATTCAAGGATGTTCCCAAAACACTTCAGGTGGTGCTGAGCAATCGCTTGAACTGATAACAGTTTAGCGAAAAAAAAAAAGACCGTTCCATTTATTTGAATGAAATGTTCGGACTCGCTCATAAAATTATGTGGACATGACGTGAAGAGGACATTTCTACGAGCACAGTAAAAACTCTGTTCTTTGCTCTATCGTGTTGCCTGTATGTTTATAGTATATAATGTGAAGAAAACTTTTTTATTTGCCACACTTTACAAGTGAAGAAACAGTTCCTGAGACAGGAGGCCATGCGAAATTTGGCCCTGGCTCATCAAGGCAAGCCGGAGATATCAAAGAAATTCTTAAACCGTATACTGCTGAATGCACGGTAGTAAAATTTACCCCTACACCATGATAATTTGTCTAAGATCACTCTAAAATTGTAGTGGTCAATTGAATTATTATTCGTCTCTGTATTATTTTATACTGTTAATATTAATGTTCCCATTTCCTCATTTCATTCTTTCTTCCGTTACAAGATTTTGTTATCTATTTTGTATTTTAATTTATCATTTTCATAATATCAAATCTTAATTTAGTTTTTCCTTTCACATAATGTATACATTCTTTTTCTATTTCAGACGCTGTTAATAACATTCTTGGGAAGCCACTCAGGCATGGCAGGTAAATAAAATCACTGGCGGGTAAATAAAAATAACTTGAATGTATTGTCAAGGGCTAGGTGAAACAAAGCTGGTGTTGTTGCCTGTTGTCTTTTACTCTGCTCTGTTTCATATGTCCGCATGCTTGGGCTTTGTAAAGACGTTATATAAATGTGCAAGACGCTGCAACATATCACTGTCATTGGGAAGTGAGACTGTTGAATGATCCATCCAAGCTGTCATCAAGATGAAGCTCCAGATCGCAGTCCTTGGTGCCGTAGCGGTGATCCTGTGCCTGCACTTCACGGCAGCTGCTGGCGCGAGTAAGTTATATCTGTTTGTCGCATCATAGGGAAACTGTGGTGCATTTTTGTCTGCCGTTAGCAATTCATTAGATTCCAATGCCTTAACTCGCCGACCATTGGCAGACAATAATACAAAATTCGTGAATATTGAAAACAAGACGGGTAAAAAAAAATTTTTTTTTTAATAAATAAATAAATAAATAAATTCGTTTCTCGTCATTTTGTAGATTTTGTCAATTACGTTACGAGATGGAAGGGTGACAGACTAAGTTAAGTTATTTAAATAAAGCTAAATTCACCCAAAGGCTCGTTGAAAATCCTGCAAACATAAATATTTTTATTATTGAACTATAACAACAAAAAGTCAATCCAAAGCAAAACCGCCCTACGATAAAATGGATAAACTGGCGATGAGGTTAACAATCAATTATTGGACAGCACAAAGATGAGTTTGGTGCGTAATGTTGTGGTGCGCATGAGTTCTGAAGCAAGACTGTAGTTTATTACTTTTATTATACTAGAGGGGGGGGGGGGGAATCACATGATTGTTTATTCTGGGCAATGCCCGGTAGCTCATCTAGTGGATTAATGTTTATGTTGATTGGCTTTCAGGGACAGCAGCTGAACATTGTAGCGCTAGTTATTTGTCACTGTTGATATGCACATTTCTACACTAGACGTGCCTCACCTCTAGTTTTTTTTCAGTGTTAATATGAACATTGCTACTCTAGATGTGCCTCATCTCTTGTTTTTGTCAGTGTTGATATGAACATTGCTACTCTAGATGTGCCTCATCTCTTGTTTTTGTCAGTGTTGATATGAACATTGCTACTCTAGATGTGCCTCATCTCTTGTTTTTGTCAGTGTTGATATGAACATTGCTACTCTAGATGTGCCTCATCTCTTGTTTTTGTCAGTGTTGATATGAACATTGCTACTCTAGATGTGCCTCATCTCTTGTTTTTGTCAGTGTTGATATGAACATTGCTACTCTAGATGTGCCTCATCTCTTGTTTTTGTCAGTGTTAATATGAACATTGCTACTCTAGATGTGCCTCATCTCTTGTTTTTGTCAGTGTTGATATGAACATTGCTACTCTAGATGTGCCTCATCTCTTGTTTTTGTCAGTGTTAATATGAACATTGCTACTCTAGATGTGCCTCATCTCTTGTTTTTGTCAGTGTTGATATGAACATTGCTACTCTAGATGTGCCTCATCTCTTGTTTTTGTCAGTGTTGATATGAATATTGTCACCCTAGACGTGCCTCGCCTGTAACTATTTGTTAATGTGATATGAACATTGCAACACTAGACTTGCCTCACCTGTAGTCATTTGCTGATGTTGATATGAAAATTTCAAATAGATTTAGATGGCACTTGTCGATAATATTGACAATGGATCATTTTTAAAAGGAACTGCTTTGGTAGAGACAGCTGTTCTCATGTTTTCTCTAGTTTTATCTTAATATTACTTATAGACTCAACTATCCTTATCAAGGTGAAAAGCACTTGTCTTTATTCAAAACTATTATAATTACGACCACTACTGTATTGTGTGTGAGAATTGTTTCATCCTGATCCCAGCACATTGATCAGAAAGTGCTATGCACTCAGAGAATTCGGGGCTGACATAGATCCCAGACGCCTTTTTAGAAAACGTGTTTAATCCTTGACACAGGATATCAAGACAAACCATTCATTCTCTCTGTATAGGTCCGCAAACTGGGCGCGTATCAGTTGCTGAGTCATGGTGAGCAGACGTTATTTTTGGTTGTATTATGAAGGCATGAGGTGGGCCTTTGTTGCATTGTTGACGTCGTTTAACGCGTTCAATGCAACGGACTGAATTTGGGGAGTTGGTTCACTTCGGTATATCCTGTGTCTCGGAAAAGACGAGCTGCCCCGTCTTATTACTATTTTTTTTTCTTTTCTTCTTTTACTGCAGCGCATGCTAAAAAATACAACTGTCCAAAGAAACAATGCAGTTGTCTCTGGGGAGTTCATTGGCACGTCGACAAATACGGATGTAGATATTGCAGATGTGCGAAAAGAGCTTCATCACCGAGATGTCCCAAGATCGACTGCCACAACAAATATTGCTCAGGAGGTTACCTGAAAGATGACCGTGGTTGCCCGACCTGCCACTGTATCAGGATATGCCCAAAACTGCACTGTAAACAGCAATGTTACTATGGTTACATAAAAGACAAATACGATTGTCAGACTTGCGAGTGCAAGTGTCCCCACCACCAATGTGCCAGAGTATGCCCACATGGATACGTGAAAGATGCCCACGGATGCCCGACCTGCGCTTGCCTTTCACCACCAGGTTATGAATGCCCTCTCTTTAATTGCCCCGCCGGAGAATGCCTCAAGGGTTACAGATACAGCACAGACCTGTACGGGTGCCACCGACCTTTGTTCTGTTCTGAATATGTATGCAATGTTTACTGTGCCCATCATGAGTACTTCAGATATGAGACCCAAACGTGTAAGTGCGCGTGTGCAGCAGGCAAAAACTGGCTCGTTGGGTGGAGATTAAGGTAAAGCAAATGGTGATGAGTCTGACATTGCTACAAAGTTTGAGACTTCTTTCACTCATTCCTCGATCTTAATTATTTTTTTTCTGTCACAAAGCCAAAACAATGTTTGAAACGAAGCTTAAAAGTTTGTGGAATACCACACTATGACATAATATGTAGTAAAACAATTCAGTCTGACCCTGTTACAGCATGCTCCTTCCAACTTTATTGACGCTGGGTTAAAATTTCGAGTCCTTTTTGGATGATAATCGTGGCTTTTACCTTAAGTTAATTCAACGTTTACGTCAAGCAATTCGTTTGAGCCAGGAAAGAAACTCCGTGTGTGCAGATGTCAACTGAAAACAATTTTAAAATGCAAGATTCGTAGTTTGGACACCAGATTATTTCCTTTGGCACTGTCACTGAATTGTGACGACAGAAAGAGATAAGGAGACATTAAATTACTAACTTGGAAAAAAAATTTTTCATTGCTAAACTCTGAGTAAGTTCACACAATAGTATGGAACAAACCTGAGGCACTTCATCGAATGGCCACTGAATCTCGGAATATGACTGATTATCATTATAAATTATTGATTATCTTCACATTTCCAGCAGTGGATGGCATCAGTGTTCCCTCTAACATTTAGTAGTCAATGTGCAAAACATTCTTATGTTGTGCATTTTTTTTCAGTGACAAAAGTATGTGTACAATGCATGCTTGTACAAATGTAAACTTTAAATTGTTTCAGAATAATTTTGGACAGTCTCGCTCTCTTGACTAATACAACTTTGTTGGCATCTTTTAATATCACAATAACAGCATTCTACGAATTACCGTATTTATTTTGTGGTTATGTCATGAATGATTTTGTTCAATTTGCTGTTTCATTTAATATAAAATCTACATTATTCCAACATTTTACGTACACATTAATTTCTTTTGTTCGCTGGTTGCAAAACGTATCCGCTCACAGCTTAGAGGGAACAATGGATGGCATACATTTTGTTTTAAAGATCTTTGAAAGTGATTATATTTCTTAAAATTTTGAAGCTGCAGTGACGCACCTTAGGATTTTCCAAATTGTCCAACATTGTATTGTCCAGAGTTAAGTTCAGATATGTCAGGTTGGTGAAATCAACATGTAGAATCCAATTTAACAAACGCAATGTGTTTTTTTTATTTTACATTATGCCATAGCCTAAATGTCTTTTGTCTTGTCGGTGTCTTTTTTATTTTTGTGATAAATAGCCATTCTCTGTACAATATTTACATTATGTTATGGCCTACTGTTTTCTTTTAAATATAAGTAAAGCAACACTGAAAACACGACTCGTTTTCCTATTGTTGTCCCTTTTGTGTTTTGTTTTGCTATCTTTTGTGTGCACCCGATCATAAAAGCATAACTGTGTGCCTGTCTGCCTTTCCGTTGGAGCATCATAACCCCTATTTCTAAGTTTTCAAAGTGGTGGAGTCTTATAATTTAAATTCAATGACAAACGCTATATAATTATACAGGTATGCATTTTAGGAAAAATAGCCTCAGCCATTACGTCAGTTGATTAGAGATATGAGTCAGGACTATCAATAATATATCTATGATCAAATGAGATAACATTCTCATGTCTTGAGTGGTCCCTGTACGAGTGATACTGGAGCTTGGGTGAGTGGGTAAGTGAGTGAATCAGTCAGTCAGTCAATCAGCCAGCCAGCCAGCTAACCAGCTAACAAGCTAACCAGCCAGCCAGCCAGCCAGCCAGCCAGTCAGTCAGGTAATCGGAGAGCCTGAGATAAAGACAGAAAGAGATTCAGTGGAGCAGTGAATGAGTTGGAGGCTGAGAGAAAAAGATGCATATGAGTCATTGCCAAAAAGTGAAAATTTGGGCTAGTTCGCTCATAAAATACACTCATAAAGATATGGTTTAAAACAATAAAAATCATTTGACTCGATCTTGTAAACTGCACCAAATTGGCATTGTTTAGTTTGATCGTTACCTAGAAATAAGTATTGTAATATAAACATTGGCCACAAATGGATCATCTCAAATTTGTTATGAAAGGGCGTGTCTGGGGAATGGCTTCATAATAGACACAAAGCAGTACCTAAACATTATTCAGTAATACCAATTACCAATATATTTAGTACACGATACTGACTCTGTCTTGCTATCTCTGAAAATTTTGCCTTGACTGAGAATTAAGGCTTCTATTCAGGGTAACGTCGCATACATTTTTCAGGTCAAACTTCGTAAGTTTATAAATTATTACTTAGCTGATCCAAACACTTCATAAATGGGCTCAATATCACGTTTTGATTCCTAGATTTGTCAGATGCTATTATTTCTTATTTCACTTGTGAAAAGGTGATGCGATTTGTGAAGAACTTGCCGATCGACATTTCCTTTTCCATGTCAAATTTTCGTGTGAGAGGTAATAGTTGAAGGCCATTTCTTCTCCGTATTTCTTCAAAATTTCACCATATTTACTGAAAGTAAAAATGATCGAATGTGAAGGTATTTATAAAAAAATTGTTTGAAAAAGTCAATTCCAGTAGATAATTATTTTCAATTTTTATATAGTTTACTTAACTACCTAAGTCGGGTAACCCACGCAAGAGATTTTCAGGGTTCTTATTTTGCAATGACTCATAATCTATATCAAAGTCAAGTTACATTTGGCACCCAGTCTTCACTGACACAAAAAGGAAAGAAGACACGATTCATACTAGAGAAACAGCTGGTTCAGTACTGAACGTTGTGAGGAAAGAACGAGTCTCCTTCCTCCTTCACCATTCAATCACTCTTTCATTTGCTGATTCAGTCATTTAGTAAAAAAAAACCCTCCTCCAGATATCTCAGCAAAGTAATGTAGAAATTTTCCATTAACATGGACTTCATTGAATAGTGATTCTACTTACGGTCAACTTGTAGAAAGTGAATTTTCCAACTGGCAGCATTTATTTTTGCCCCTCCTTTCTGTGACGCCACTGGCAAATTCTTATTATAGTTGTGCCCTAAAGAACGAAAAAAATTAACACACACACAAAAAAAAAAGAAGAAAAACTTTGAACGAAACATCAAAATCATCGACACAAATTCAAAAGTTTGCATTACAGTGCGTATTCCTGGCTCTCCAAACACAGATCAACAAACATCTGAGTTATAACTCTTCTTGGGCAAGCTGTAGTTTTTTTTGTTGTTTTTTTCGCAAGGCTACAACGATATTTGCTCTTTCAACTGTGTACTTATAATCGGAGGCACTGCAAAAATCATTTACTTCAATTCATACAGATTATTAAAAGAAAGTTTCATTTCCCCTCTATTAAGAGATCTGCACTTGGGACAAAAAAATACGGCGGAGCGATAAAAATGTCAAAATGTTACGTTGATAAAGTTAACTTCATATTCATCTAATTATTCTGCTCTTAATGGTTTCTCCTTGCACGAAAACAATTCTGAACATCTGTCAAGAAAAGGGTATTTGTAAGCGTCACTGCATGGCATGCTTTGAAAAGCGTTGTACGTCCATTCGCGCCCACGGCAGGAGGGAGGTAAGTAAATAAAACTTGAACGTTCGTGTGTTAAGGTTCCATCCTCTGAGTGCGTATGGTAGGGAATAAGGAGGGGTGGGGGAAGAGGGGAGGGGGGGGATTCCAGTATTTGAAAAGTGTAACTGGTAGGGGGAAGAAGGGTTTCAGGTGGGGGGGGGGGGGGGGGAGGCGGAGAGACTTATGTACACGTTTCAATTATGGTCGTGGGTTGTTGTTTTTTTTCCCATTTAAGGGTGAAATATAAAAAAAAAAAGTAAATATAATACTGATTTATAAAATGAAAATTAAACATCTTCTGAATGAAACAGTAATATCTAAATGGATAAAAATTCCATTCGAAATATGCCACAACTTAAGGCTCAATTTCAGGGTGATGAAATCCAACTGGACAAGCGCTGTCCTCTTCCAGCAACTTGGGGGCCCATGGGAACTCACCCTAGCCACCATTCTGGCAGAATAAATAAGTAAAACGTTATATACACTGTAACAAATCCCAGACTGGGAGATGTACTTATTATGACAGGACAACAATCACGAACGAACAAGTATAACACTTAACAGAACAACCAAACAGACTCACACATTTATTATATATAAAAATAAGATATCTATGCAATTACATACATTACATTAACTCAATTCAAATACCATTCAATGGTCAGCATTCCCCACATTCATTCTTCTCCGGGTCCACAACCCGATAGTTACTTCCTAACTATGCTCTGGCCTCAGCCTCACATCCATATGTATACTACTTGCTGGCCTCTCTTATTGGCTCCTGCTCAACCTAATCTCCGTATCTCAATCTCCCCTGGATGCCTTAATAGCACATTAATATATCAATAGCACATTAGTATCTCAATAGCACATTAACATCTTAATAACAACAAGGACAATAACAACGTCCCTGTCTGTCTGTGGCCAGACTGCCACGAATCATGTGCTCCCGCTGTCCTGCGCGACAGCTTCACTCAGGCGGCCTGTGGGTAGCCTTCTGCCCAACCCCGGCACAAGTCCGCTCACCGCGGGTGGCTTCTCTGCCCGACCCCGGCACCTATAAGAATAACATTATATTTCTATAACACCATACAATTACTATCCACTTCACCACTCATTACGAACTATCAAGCGTACACACAATAGTCCACCTTTCACTCACCACACCTCTTACGGTAACACACCTCTACCGTACCACACAACACTCAGACTCGCTACGAATCCATGATCCGAACTTACATCTATCGCTCATGGCGCCCATCTCTATACACAGTAATCAATGACTTTCACATTCCTCACATATAACTTATTTACATCATGGTCATAGGAGAATATAGTACATCAATCATCATCGTTATCAATCATAGTTCAACCTACCAGTCATCACTGGAAAACACACAATCTCCCGACTGCTCTCTCACGTCTGTCCCCTTGGACTTTCTTAACTTGCAGTGACTTTTCACTACACAAGATTTACCTCATCGCCTTCACTTTACTCACGTCTTGCACGCTTCCACGTTAACTAACAGAAGTCAATATAGGTGAGCAGCCTCACTATCCCGTGAGTCAATCCTACACTTCCATGCCCCCGTAATCCTTGAATCTCGCTCACTCCACTCGTGACATACACCAGCCTGTATGTACTATAATACGTGACCTGAGAAATTGCTCTGCACATAAATGTAAGTCCTCTTTGGACGGGCTGACACCATTTTGCTAAGCCCACCTGTTGTTAGGGAAATCTGAATGCCAAGCTACAAATTATAGGCTAAGCAAAAACATGCTCACATTAATTCATACACCTACATGAATTAGCAGAAAATCCAGTAACATTTTATTCTTACACAACTTCAAGGAAACCTGCACTTTCAGCTCCTAAAAACCATAACCAAACAAACTGAAAATATTTAAAGAGTTGAACGTTGGAAGGTGGCGGTTTTCTGCACAATAAATGTGACGTGCCACGACTAACGTATACATCCTATTTGAACGCACACAAAAAAAACAAATTCAAAGAAATGGAACTTAAAAATAGAATTGAGCAATAACATTTTCTTCATTTTTTTTTTATTTTTTACTTTCTGTCTTTCTTTATTTTCGTTGCCCTTCTTCCTCTTCTCCTTCTCTTCTTTTTCTTTTAGTTGTCATTGTATGCACGTGTCTTTTTTTTTTTTTAAATTATTTGGTTTCTTTGCTTACTGTTCATACCTTCGTATGTGATTACCAAAGCCTTTATCTATTATGCTGAAAGAGACAAAGAAAAATAAAAGAAACAAACGAACCAACAACAAAAAGAACAAAGAACATTTTCCGAGAAAACTTTGTAGTGTGACTTGCAAGGAAACAACGGAATTTCCTTTTTCCGGGTGGATGTAACAAGACATGATGGCGCAAGGCATTCACAAAAGAATCACTTTTGAATAGCTCGCAAAGACAAGGCAATTCACCTAGTCACTTGCGGCAACCTACGTGGATTGTACCAACATATTAATGTAGACATATACTACAAATACACAGACCAAACATACACAAAAGGCTGAGTCAAAGACAGGGTGTGGGTCTGGGCGTCTACAGCACAGACTTGGAAAGTCAAAATATGATAAAAAGTGAATGTTGTATTTGACCGGGGGACTAAAGCGCAGTGGCGGACTCGGTCTAAGAATATTGGTTGCCTGGAGACAAAGGGCCCACCAATACAATTCTATCATTAATTTTTAAAATGAATAAATTAAATTTTCAAAAGATATGTAAGTGGAAACAAAAAGATGTGATTAGAATTCAAATAGTTTACTTGTAAGTTGTACTGCACATTATACACATTAACAGATAGTTCAAAAGTACAAAAGTATATTTCAAGCAGTCCACTATATTAAGATCAAGCAGTCTACTATATATTAAGAGCATTCGTTTGAGTTCACTAGATGTTTGTGCGAATCTGTCAATAATTGTTTCTGCATGCAATTCATCTAGCAATTCTTTTTCAATGGATAGCAACATGTAGGCTATGATTCCAAGTTCTCCACAGACAGCGAATTTCTTAACCGTGTCTTAATGATCATCAGCTTTGAAAATGTCCTCTCACATTGGACTTTAATAACTGATAGTGTGCAGATGACTTTATAAAGTTCATAAAGGTTATCATATGCCTTGTCATGGAGTCTGTTTGATGCCAGAATTTTAAGTACACACGATGGGCAAGTGCTGCAAATTTTACAATTGTTGCACCTAGATCCTGTATTCTCATCATCATTAAGCCACAGCTTTAATACATCAAAAGCAAAAGAGGCCAATTCCAATTTTACTTGATCTTTGCTGATTTGTGGAAACAGCTTAATAATACTTTCCAATGCTTCATCTTCAAGGCCCTTCTTAGCAATAGTTTTAAACTTTGCTGGGTCTAAACAGGATAAATCTTTATACAACTGTTTATGTTGTACAAAGTGTGATTCTAATGACTGGACAATGCGATCCATTATTAGGCTAAACACGTTTACCCGAAAATCAGCCAGAGAATCCGAGGAATTTCTCTCATCATCAGTAAGCTCGTCTGCCATTCTTTTCTTCCTTCTCTGCCTCTTAACTGGCAATGCTGTTTCCAAAGGATCAATTTCCAATGTTTGATTTGCATCCATATTCATCTGTGAAATCTGGTCATTACATTTACTTACAAATTCCAAAGCCTTCCTGTGAACGTTATCAAATGTTCTTGTTTGTTCCTTCAGCTTTGTTGTAGCTGAATCTACCAAACTCCATGCGGTAAACATATCCAAACCACTTGTCCGTGGATAACTTGACAACGGGGCTGTAGTTTCAAATATATACAAGTATATAAATGCTATCAATATGGTTTCAAACTTTGAAAGACTTTGATGTAAAAACATATGCTTCATGTTTTGCATTTGCATCAAACGTCTAAATCTTGTATGGTCATTGATAAGCATGTCAAGAGATCTACAAAAGTATTAGCAGTTGCTTCAGCAAAGCGTCCAAATATAGTTGCTGCTGCATTGGATTTGCCTGACCATCTAGTCTCGCCTATAAGTTTTAATCTTTTCATTTTTTCTTGTCCTAGAGGTTTTCCAACAACGTCTATCCATACAGCCATTCTTTTGTGTGATGCTTTTACAAAGGTTGCTAAATTCTGAAGCAAATTGAATAAAGAAACGGCAGGCACACAACATTTTGTTGTTTCAGTTATCACCAAATTCAAGACATGGGCATAGCACCATACATATGGACGTGTTGATCAGCCGCATCAGCAATTTTTCTTTGTAAACCATTATACTGGCCATGGTAGCTTGCAGCGCCATCTGTGCTATCAGACAGACATTTTTTGGGGTCAGTATTAAACTGCTGCAATGCTGCAATCAATCGATCAAAAAGTCCTTGTCCTGTACCATCAATACTTGGCACAGTTGAAAGTAGTCGCTCACAGGTAACGCCTTTAAGCACATACCGGATAACAATGCTAAACTGATCGATGGATGAAATATCTTGTGTTGAATCGACTTATATATTTTTTGATAATTTATATTTTAAATATATTGTCTAATGTCTAAGGGGACCCACTTCCTCAGGGGCCCACTTGCCACTGGGCAAGCTGACAACCTGGCCAGTCCGCCACTGCTAAAGCAGTAACTTGTCATTCGGTTATGCGGCCCCCAGGGAAAATCTAGATCTAGTTCTTTTTTTTTTCATGCAAGATCTCACACAGATTTCTGTCACATAATCAGTGATGTTATTTCAAATGTTACACATGTTTGAACAAATTGTGTTTTAATGGCATAAGAAAATGTTAGTAAATGGTGCGAGGGATTTGATATTTGATTCTTGCACGCAATGGAAAGGTCTGTTTTTGTATGCGAACGCCGAAAAAGAAATGAAATGCTTTGATGGACGGAACAGGGGAGTGCTGCATTTTTTTGCGGTATCCCCCCCTCCCCCCCCCCCCCCCCAAAAAAACAACCCCAGTATTTTCGATGAATGTGCGCATTTACGAATGACAATGCTGTATTTGTCATTATAAATAACGTAACCTAAACAATAGATTTTCACTTAGGGCTGCTTAACGGAACTTCATGTAAAGAGGAGTTGGGATTTCCGCCCCCACCGCCTACTCAAGAACAAAACTCAACATCCGTAATGAAAATGGTATTATTATTGTGAGCTTCATTGCATGGCATATTTTGAAAAGCGCTCCAGGTTCGCCTTGTTCACAGCAAAAGGGAGATAAGTGAACAAAATATTGAAGTTCGTTTGATATGGGGTCATCCGAGACACAGGATATCGACGGGCCATGTTTTCTACCATTATTATGCCCACAAATTGCACGCATTTAAATAAGCTGATTACTAGTTTTTTTGCGTTAAGTATGAAGGGATGGTGCGCATTGTTATAATCGACATCGATGATAAGCGCGCAAATCGACGGACGGAAATATGGCGAGTTGATTATTCTCGGTTTCCTGTGTCCCGGGGATCATCTTCAAAGTGCGTATGTTCAGAATAGGGATGGAATGGTGGGGGATATGCCTCCAGCGTTTGAAAAGTGTAACTGGGAGGGGAGAGCAAAGAGGCCGGGGGTGGTCAAAGACAACTTTTTTTGAATGATGATAATGATCTTCTTTTTTTTCTTTAAGTGAATAAAAAGAAAAGTTGTATGAAAGTTAGACATCTTTCTAATGAAACAGTAAGATCCCGAGGCATAAAACTTTCATTCAAAATATGACAGAACTGTTGGCTTCATTCGGGAGTGATGAAATCCAGCTGGATAAGCGCTATCTTCTTCCACCAAATTGCATGGGAGCTCACCCAAGCGACAATCTGGCAGAAGAAATAAGTAAAAAAAGATACACCAACCATCATGGGCCTGAGTATACGGGCATAATAATACAGAAAGATCTACAAATACACAGACAAAAAAAAAAAAAAAAGAGCTGAGACAAAGACAGAAGACAGCCAATAGTGTATATGTGGGCGCCTACAGCACAGACATTGAATATCAAAATGTGAAAAAAAAAAGTTGTATGCTGCAAAGCCTCCGGTAAGAAATAATATGGAAACGATAATTATATTGAAACACAGGCAAAGGGAAAGGGTCGACAAAACGGGCGGTCGGGCAAAACAATCTTCTTCGGGCAAAAAAAAAAAAAAAAGATTCAAACAATGTAAAAATAAATTCGCCAAAATCCAGACAATTATCCTGGGCCAGTTCCAGACTAGGGCCAGGGATGGGCCTGTCCGTCCAGATCAGGGGTATCCAAAGCTCAGCTGGCTAGCCATACATGGCTCTTTGACCTTTAATGTGTAGCTCCCACAACTTAAACCTTGTTGGTTTTTTTCTTTTTTTGTTTTACTTTTTTCTTCCTCCACATCGATTTGTTCACAGTTGAACATCTATAAGAGTTTTTCAGGCCTATTTTATCACTGGGTCATATTATGTACGAACCCAGGCATAAAGAACAAGTTCTGATCTTGTGAGATTAACTTGTTTATGACATGGCATTCGCGCGTTTTTCTTAGATGTTCCTGTAATTCATTGCCGTATTTAATATCTTCAGTACAATTAAAACAATCATCAGTCAAGATTTTGAAAACATTTGATATATAATTGTGTGTATTTTATGATTGCTGAACTAATAAAAATTAACAGTTTAAAAAACTGCATACATGAATAAACATTGTTGCATACATGTATGTCTTAATATTCTTAGAAAGTTTTTGTAAAGTATGTGTATAAAAGAAATACGTGTATGTAAATTTTGTGCATATCCTGTGGCTCTCGAACATTTGAAATTTATTGCATGTGGCTCTCACAACAAGCAAGTTGGGCAGCCCCTGCTCTAGATATTTAGATAGGTCAGTCACAATAACAAATAGCACTTAGCTCGCCTACTCGCCGCAGAGATACAACCAACCTCGACCTTAGTTCTTGTTTGTTCTATCTCCATTATTCTGAAAAACTGGAGATCTTTTAGGATGTAGAAGAGGTATAGCAAATGCACGCTTTGACTGTCTTGTTTAAAATGTGTGGTGGCACTAAGACTTTAAAAGCTGTTTCACACTTCCGATTTATTCCAACTCCTCATCATAATACTAAAACCGCGAACATTTAACGACAAATTTCTCAGTTGTGCAAAAAGTGGATTTCGAACAAACATGAGCTAAGGTCGCGAAATACTAATGGACTTGAAAACCCGCTGGCTTATGTCACGATTAAGGTTGATGACCTTGTACGCCACGAGTATAGAGGGGGTAAACTTGGTAAGGGAGAAGGGGAGTTTTTAAGTTGTTGACTAGCATGAAAGATTACTATCACGAGGAAGGTCGGTGGCCTTGTGCGCCACGAGTATAAGTAGAGGAGAAGCTCGACACACGAGGTTCCCAAGTTATTCATTCCTAAAGGAAGACGCAGAATTTATCGGTCCGGGCGACAAGTGGAAGGTCGTGCCAGTGGGGACCAGAAGTGTTAGGTGTGTGAGGGATCCATGATGTTCACATTTATTTCCCAATAAGAAGAATTTATCGGTCCGGGCGACAAGTGGAAGGTCGTGCCATGGGGACCAGAAGTTGATGAGTCCTGATGATAGGACGGGAACCCTTCAGGAGCTCGTGATTTGCGATGGCGGGTGTGAACCGTCGATGTGCTGTGTGGTTGCAGAAGTTGAGGAGTTCTGATGATAGGATGGGAACCCATCAGAAGCTCGTGAATTTACGATGGCGGGTGTGAACCGTCGATGTGCTGTGTGGTTGCAGAAGTTGAAGAGTCTTGAGGACGGGATGTCGAGAACCCCTCAAGGAACAAGTAATCTACGATGGCGGGTGTGAACTGTGTGTTCTTATTTGTGTGAAGCCAGGGGCGTCTGTTTCCCCTTTTATCGTCGAAATTAAAGATCTAGAAAGGATTGTGTGAACTCTGGAGAAGTGAAACTGCATCAACGAGGAGGGCAGCTGTTGACAGAGACTATTAGGTATACGTAGTTAAGTTTATGGACAGAGGGATTAGATCTAGATGTGAAACGGGGAATAGAGAATAGCCATGATCCCCAAGAGTAAATTTGCAATATCTCTGTTTTTGTGATTATGTATGTGATTATCATGAGTTGAATGTTTTGACATAAGTTTTGCCATGCATTTATAATTAAATATCGTTTAATTTAAATCTCACTCCATGTGTCCGTTGATCGCTGGTCTGCCTGCTTGGCTTGTTAGCTGGGTTTGAAAGGTAAATAAGTTAGGTACTCATCACACACGTGGTCGTGACCATCTTCACGCACGTGATCGTGACACTTATAAGACCTACGAATAACTATTCATACAGACTCACTATCAGTCACCAAGACTATTCAGGCTGGAAGTCCAGTCAAACAATAAACACAACAAGACACAACAACAAGATTATTACACACGTATGGACAGGATAACCAGATGCAGTACAGCTGTAGTGCAGGCGTGGGTGTAGCGCCACACTTTGGGGTCGCCAGTGCTGAACTACTGGCGGATAATGAAATTCTAAACATAAAACTGGACAAAACCTTTCCTTACAGTATTATTAAATCTCATGTTAACATTCTTTGGAAAAACAAATTTCAAAATCATACATCTACATGAACTAGCAGAAAATCCAGTAACACTTTATTCTTACTCAACTTCCGGGACACCTGTGTCACAAATCCCAGACTGGGAGATGCAATGATTATAACAGGACAACAATCACGAACGAACAAGTATAACACGTAACAGAACAACCCATCAGACTCACACATTTATTAAACATAAAGATAAAGATAAAAGTGCAATTACATACATTATATTATGGCGTTTAACTACCAAGCGAACAAGTCAAAGTAGGAGATCAACCACTGGAAGATGTAGAGTCCTTCTGCTATCTTGGTAGTATCATTGACAATAAGGGAGGAACAGAGGCAGAAGTCAAAGCACGAATTGGAAAGGCACAGGCATCTTTCTCGTCCTTAAGCAAGATTTGGAGAACCAAGGATATATCTCTAAAAACAAAGCTGAGGATATTCAACTCGAACGTGAAGTCAGTCCTGTTGTATGGATGTGAGACTTGGAATGCGTCCCAGGCCTGCATAAAGAGAATCCAAGTTTCCATCAACAGATGTTTGAGGAAGCTACTTAAGATCAGATGGACAGACAAGGTCAGCAATGAAATTGTTTGGAAAAGAACAAGACAGAGCCCAGTCAGAGAGGAAATTGGTAGGAGGCGATGGAGATGGATCGGCCACACTCTCAGGAGGCCAGGAAACAGCATCGCGAAGAAGGTATTGGATTGGAATCCCCAGGGCAAGAGATCAAGAGGAAGGCCGCGCGGAACGTGGAGAAGAGCCAGAGAAAATGATGTGCAACGAAGCGGAAAGACTTGGAATAATGTAAAGAGGCTGGCCCATGATAGAGAGGGATGGAAAGTGTTTGTTGGTGGCCTATACCCTGATCCAGGGTGAGAAAGGCAATGATGATGATGATTTAACTACCGTCCCACGACCTTCTTCCCACATGCACTCTTCCTCGGGTCCACAACCCGGTAGTTACTTCTAATTACACTTCGGCCTCAGCCTCTCCACTCACTGTCTTAATAGCACCCCAACACGGCAATAGCACGTTAATAGTTCAATTCACATTAGTATCTCAATAGCACAGTAGTATATCAATATCACATGTAGTACATCTTAAGAGCACATTAACAGTTCTATACACATCCCTGTCTGTGGCCAGACTGCCACGACTCATGCGCTTCTCCTGTCCTGCTCGACAGCTTCACTCCACTGGCCTATGCGTAGCCTTCGGCCCTATGCTGGCCTATCCCCTGTGCTAGTTCGCTCACCGCGGGTGGCTTCTCTGCCCGACCCCGGCACCTATAAGAAGAACATTACATTGGTATAATACCATACCATTTCTAACCACTTCACCCCTCATTACAAACCATGAAGCGTACACACAATAGTCCACCTTTCGCTCACCACACATCTTACGGTAACACACCTCCCCCGTAGTACACAGTACTCAGACTCGCTACGACTCCATGAGCCTAACTTACATCTATCGCTCATGGCGCACATTTCTATACACAGTAATCAATGACTTCCACATTCCTCACATATACTTATTTACATCATGGTCATAGGCGAATATAATACATCAATCATCATAATTATCAATCATCGTTCCACCTACCAGTCATCACTGGAAAACACATCACCATGTCCCGACTGCTTTCATTCACGTCTGTCTCTTGGGACCTTCTAACTTGCAGTGATTGTCAGCACAGCGCTCTCGCCTCATGCAGACCCCCCAACTCACAACATTTCACGCTTTTCATTAATTGTGGGCCGTAAGTTAAACTTATTCTACCCCTTTCTCCCCGTAACTATTGATCCCCGCTCACCCGCTCGTGACATCATTCCCCACCCCAAAAAAATTAATGCAATTAATTTCAAATCGCATCAAGATAATTGTCAACGAGTGAGCGTGAGCAATACTTACATAAAAATGACCTACCAATGCCCATAGCACATATGATACCGAAATCAGGGGAAAATATGGGGATCAATATGCCCTGCACTATGCATATATGTATCACATCATCAATACCTAACTAAAACATAATACCTAATACAGAATCAAAACCAATCAAACTATCAACCATTCTTCATATAATATTTATAATGTCAATATTTTAAGGTCGACGAATCGTTCACACAGATCCTGTCACTGTTCCTGTCCTCCGATGTATAAGCTACTGAACTCTTTCCCCAGGCTCGACTAAGGTAGTCGGCGATATGATTGCTGGTTCCTGGAATTGGTTGAACGACGAACGTATACGGCTGTAAAGCCAATGCCCATCTAGACAAGCGTGGGCTGGACGAACGATTCTTTGACAAAAACGTTAGTGGCTTGTGGTCTGTCTAGATACAGAATTCTCGACCCATCAGATAACGTCCTAATTTCTGGACGGACCACACAATGGCAAGACACTCCCGCTCTATCACAGAATACTTTCTTTCTCTCTGCAATAACTTCCTACTGACATAACATACAGGATGGAAACATTCGTTCTTCTCCTGTAGAAGACAAGCGCCGACACCAGAGTCCGACGCATCTGTTCTGAGGATAAATTTAGATCGAAAATCGGGTAATATCAGAATGGGTGACGATGATAATGCTGTCACCAATTTATCAAATGCTGTCTGACATTCAAACGTCCACTGGACCTTATCGGGTTGTCCCTTCTTAGTAAGGTCAGCAAGAGAAGATGACAAGGAGGAAAAATTTGGAATGAACTTCCTGTAATAATTTAAAATTCCCACTAAGCTTCTGACTTGTTTCTTTGTTTTAGGGATTTGCAAACCTACTAATTTCTCAATTTTTGTTACTTCAGGTCTCTGAATACCCCTACCCACAAGATGTCCTAAGAATACTATTTCTGGACATGCCAAATACATCTTTGCGGGTTTAGCAGTTAAACCAAAATGACGCAATCGTTTAAAATGTACTGTTAGTGTCTGAATATGTTCAGACCATGACGACGTATGACACGCTATATCGTCAAAGAATGACACGACATTAGGTATGTCCTTCAATACCAGTCTCATTAATCTTGCAAACGTCGCTGGCGCGTTTACCAACCCAAATGGCATGACCTTAAATTGAAATAATCCTATGGGCGTTTGGAAAGCCGTGTATTGTTTAGATTCCTCAGCAAGAGGAATTTCCCAATAACCTTTCGTTAAGTCTATCTTGGAAAACCACGTGGAACCAGCCAATGAAGCTATTAGTTCCTCTTGAAATGGAATAGGCTCCCTATCGCCTACCGTAATAGTGTTCAATTTTCGAAAATCAATACAGAACCGCACGGATCCATCAAGTTTTTTCACGAGGACGATGGGTGATGAATACGGCGATGTTGATGGTTCTATCACATCTAACTTCAACATTGACTCAACTTCTTTTATAACTCTATCTCTGGAAGAAAAAGGCAGCGGATATGGTCTAAGAGATACTGGCTTATCCGAAGTCAACTTTATTTGGTGCTGGATCACCGTAGTGCGACGCGGCAAATCTGTAATAACATCTGGGAATGACGCCAACAGGGCCTCAAGTTCCCTACTCATTGAACCCGTAAGGTCAGGGTTAAATTTTACGTCCCTGTAACCTTGTGTCGGAGTTAACTCCGGCAATTGAATTTGTACCTCTTCCTGCGCCTCGGTGTCGCTTACGTCACTGTCTAACTGGTCTACGACCCCCCGTACAAGCAATAGAGAAGACACTCTCCTCTGGTTTAGTCTGTGCACACAGATACTCTGGTCTCTCATAAAATCTCTGTAGCATATTAACATGGAAAACCTTAATTGATCCATCAATGTGGATAGCGTAATCTACCTTCGAAACAACTCGCTCAATAGCATAAGGACCTTTCCATGTCATCAATAACTTATTATGATCCGTAGGCAATAACAATAGAACCTTGTCTCCTGGCTTAAAAATTCTCAGTTTGGACCCTCTATCTTTATAGTTTTTCGCTCTTTTTGAAGCGGTACTAGAAGCTTCTTCTGCCATAGTGCGCGCTGAAGATAATCTCTCTCTTAAATCAACAAGGTACTGAAACTCTGAAATTTGCTCATCGTCTCCCGATGATGGCCACGTCATCGTGTCCCGAAGAACATCAGTTGGACCCCTAGGACTACGACCATACAACATCTCAAACGGAGAGAATCCCGTTGACTCCTGCCGTACCTCCCTATACGCGAATAATACTGCAGGGATATATCTATCCCAATCTTTAGGGCGATCAGCAGCTACCTTACGCAGCATCGACTTTAGCGTCGAGTTCAATCTCTCGCACATGCCATTAGCCTGCGGATGATATGGGGTGGTAGTGATGGGTTGTATGCTAAATAAGCGAAACAATTCCTTCATCATTTCCGAAGTAAATTGCGCACCCCTATCCGACAAAATTTGTTCCGGTATTCCCACCATAGCGAAAATTCCAAACAACGCTTCCGCGACTGCTTCCGACGTTATGGTCCGAAGAGGAACCGCCTCTGGTCATCTCGTAGCATTACATATGACCGTTAAGAAAAGTCGATTCCCCCTATCGGTAGCTGGGTGAATGGGGCCAACAAGGTCTATCGAAACCTTTTTAAACGGCTCCGAAACCGTGGGGATTTTTTGAAGAGGAGCCTGGGGTGTACGACCCTTATGCGTCGTCTTTTGGCACGCACTGCACGTCTTACAATACAATCGTACATCTCTGTGGATGGATGGCCAATAAAAATTCTTAAGAACCCTTTCTTTGGTTCTAGCTATCCCCATATGACCCGCTAATGGGACATCGTGGGCCAAATGCAATACCGTTGCAATTAGCAACGCTGGCACAACGACCTGCTTTAAAATGGAAGCCACCGTGACATACTTTCGGAACAGAATGCCCGCCTGGATAACAAAGGAAGATGAACCGTTCTTATATTTCCTCGTTTTCTCTGTTCGCGCCTGCCCAAAACATGGACTCAATGATGGATCCTCCTTTTGTAATCTCGCCAAGCGCTCTGGTGTGATATCCAGGTTGACCGCTGGCGTTGCCAAAGGTCTAATTTTACCCTTATCACCTACCTGTCGACGTGTCTCGACTGCGGCACAAAAGTCAATACCTTTTGATTGTGACCATGCCTGCACATTCTCTTCGGAAGGGGAAACTACCCGAGACACATTACCAATGATGAGCTGGGCGCCTGGAAAAAAAACCAACGACTGCTTCGACTTCCCCGCTAAGGAAAGGCGTATCAATCACTATCTTTGCCAATGGTAATTTCTCAATGGCCCCTGAAAATTGAATGCACGGGACAGTCTCACCTGTAAGCTGCGAATCCCGAATGCAGTGTCTATGCACCCCCACAACGGTAGATCCTGTATCCCGTAAAACCGAGACCGGTTCGTCCCCAACAAACCCCGGATAAACCCTAAGACCACCCCCTGTATGACATGAATTTATAACGGGAATCTTTCTCCCACAAGGTAAAACACCGGAAGATAACAATTTTTCACAACTGGGACACTTAGAATACTGTCCGCCTCCGTTGTCCTATGTAACACACGCGGCCGCATGATGAAATTTATTAGGGGAACATGGAGTGGAGCTACCGTGATTGCCATCCACGCTCGCCGCTATCCTACCTGCAGGGCAATTCACGCTAATGTGATCTGCTCTTCCGCAGTTCCAACACTTCGCGGCCCTACACTCCCGTGAAAAATGACCCACGCGTCCGCAAGTCCAACACTCCGCTCCCTGTGCTCCGCTAGACCTGGGTCCCCGTGACCCATCGCGACCGGAACTAAAGTCCCTATGCCGTCGATGATCGGCAAAGGTTACAAACCGCCCTCGGCCATTACCGCGACCTAGCCCTCCTGCTCGGTCAAACTTAACGGCCCTATATGCAGGTGATTGATAATACCCCCTACGTTGAACCTGGGCTTGCCCATTATAGGCACCACGCTGACGCGACCTGTCTCTATGTCCTGTCGGTGACCCCTCAACCACGGCGACGTAACCAGCATCCTGTACGTACGCCCTCGCGACTGGTTTGGACGGATGTGCCGTACGGTATGCTTCCGCCAACTTTGACGCCTCCTGCACCGTCGCGGGTTCGTTTTCTTTTAGAAAAGCCATCAAATCCTTATGGCACGACGCGTATAGCTGGTCACGGATCATTAGGTCTTTCAATTTAGCAAAATCTGCGCCAACTTGGGACAAGTCCAACCAGTTCGTAAAATACTCTGTCAGTCTCGCGACGAAGGCAGCAAAGTCCTCCCTGGTATCCGCACGTGCTCGCCTAAACTGCTCCCGGAAATATTCCTCCGTACGCGCAAATCGGCGAAGCAGCAAAGACTTCAGCTTATCGTAATCATGCACGTCTTCGCGCTGTAGCTCTTTAAAGTAGGTTAACGCTCGCCCCTGCAATAAGGATGCCAGGTACGTGGACCACAATTGCTTATTCTCCCCCCATTGCAGGTGTGCATTTAGTTCGAACCTGTAAAGGAAGGCGTCTATATCGTCCTTCCGGTCGTCGAACGTCGGCAGCTTAATCCGAACACCACTTTTGTTTTGCCCCTGCCGCTCAACTGTTTCCGTTGGCGCATTCTTCTTGATTTCTAATTCTGCGATTCTTACTCGTGCCTCTATCTCCCGTTCTTGAGCTTCTATCTCCCTTAACTTTAACTCCCTTTCCTGCTGCCGCTCTGTATCTTTAGCTTCTCTTTCCTGCTGCCGCTCTTGAGCCTCTTTTTCTCGCTCTCTATCTTTAGCACGCTCCTCGCGCAATTCCGCTTGCTGCTCTTTAATCCAGCCGCGTAGCTCTACGCCTTCAAGGCCAAGTTCCGTACCTACTTTCATGAGCTCACGGAGATCCGCCATTTCACGGATTTATTATTATACAATTTGCAATACAATATACTGTCTATGTACTCATAATACCCGCCGTATCCCGAGACCTGAAATTATGCCACTACAATAACAAGCCGTATTTTCAAATGCAATTCAGAAACACACCTAACTGAACCTTTTATAGCATACTCTCTAACTAATTCTATGTTCATAAAATGTATAGCACTATTAAATAACAAAAGAGAATAGAAAAGACAAGAATGAGGAAATTCAGTAGAAGGACCACAAGGACATCAAGGACAACGAACTAGACTAAGACAAAGGCTTCTAAAAAAAAATATACTGGGAAAAAAAATGCAACCTAACTACGCCGATTACACTACAAGGTACGAACAAGAACAGAGTCTGAAAAAAAAGAACATATCTACAGATAGGTAAGAGGAGCACAAGAGAGACGCCTTCCTGCAGAAACAGAGAAGATATCGACGCTACAACTAAACAATAACAAAGCCCTAAAGAACTGCTCACTGTGATGAACGTGGTTCCAAGTTTAGCCCACCTCCCGAAGAGGATAAACCAAGTTCACCACAGCAAACCCGCGCCACCGCCCGTATAATCAATTACAACAAAAACAGCAAAAACAGGGAAAAAGACAGATGAAAAGACAGCCCTCAATCCAGGGCACAAAATTTCAGTTTTACTTAACTTTCAGTTCTTCCCTTACACGGAGCTCTGGCTGCTTGTCTCCTCAGGCTGGCACACACACTCTCTCTGTGAAAATTCAATCACACATTAGTACATATCTATAGCAATACATGCATCAATACATATTCATAAATATACATAAATTATCCCATCATGAAATTTCATTCATCCCACGAACAAAAGACAACAGCACGAATTCCTAGCACAACAGAAAAACAACTAGATATGACGAATATACAATGTCAAAATGACTACAGGTAAACTAAACGGACGAGTGTCACAACGGACGAGTATCACAACGGACGAGCCCCCAGTGTCACAAATCCCAGACTGGGAGATGCAATGATTATAACAGGACAACAATCACGAACGAACAAGTATAACACGTAACAGAACAACCCATCAGACTCACACATTTATTAAACATAAAGATAAAGATAAAAGTGCAATTACATACATTATATTATGGCATTTAACTACCGCCCCACGACCTTCTTCCCATATGCACTCTTCCTCGGGTCCACAACCCGGTAGTTACTTCTAATTACACTTCGGCCTCAGCCTCTCCACTCACTGTCTTAATAGCACCCCAACATGGCAATAGCACGTTAATAGTTCAATTCACATTAGTATCTCAATAGCACAGTAGTATATCAATATCACATGTAGTACATCTTAAGAGCACATTAACAGTTCTATACACATCCCTGTCTGTGGCCAGACTGCCACGACTCATGCGCTTCTCCTGTCCTGCTCGACAGCTTCACTCCACTGGCCTATGCGTAGCCTTCGGCCCTATGCTGGCCTATCCCCTGTGCTAGTTCGCTCACCGCGGGTGGCTTCTCTGCCCGACCCCGGCACCTATAAGAAGAACATTACATTGGTATAATACCATACCATTTCTAACCACTTCACCCCTCATTACAAACCATGAAGCGTACACACAATAGTCCACCTTTCGCTCACCACACATCTTACGGTAACACACCTCCCCCGTAGTACACAGTACTCAGACTCGCTACGACTCCATGAGCCTAACTTACATCTATCGCTCATGGCGCACATTTCTATACACAGTAATCAATGACTTCCACATTCCTCACATATACTTATTTACATCATGGTCATAGGCGAATATAATACATCAATCATCATAATTATCAATCATCGTTCCACCTACCAGTCATCACTGGAAAACACATCACCATGTCCCGACTGCTTTCATTCACGTCTGTCTCTTGGGACCTTCTAACTTTCAGAGATTGTCAGCACAGCGCTCTCGCCTCATGCAGACCCCCCAACTCACAACATTTCACGCTTTTCATTAATTGTGGGCCGTGGGTTAAACTTATTCTACCCCCTTCTCCCCGTAACTATTGATCCCCGCTCACCCGCTCGTGACAACCTGCACTTTCAGCTCCCCAAAAACCTTCATCAAACAAATTGAAATATTTAAGGAGTTGAAAGTTTGAAGATGGCGGTTTTCTACACAATGCCTGTGACGTGTCACGACTACCATATACATCCTTATATGAACGCACAAAAACCAAATTCAAAGAAATGAACCTTTAAAAAAAAAAAAACAATCTTGACAACAATAACATTTCCCTTAACCTGACAGGCGTTCGATCACGGACAGGATACAGAGAACCTTTTCGTCGGCGCCGTGGCCACTATAACTTTTGCAGAAAGTGGCCACAAGTTGGTTACGAGCCATTACTTCAATGCAAGATTATTTCCATGTCACAAGGAACGTGGCAATCACTTCTTGCATTGAATTGACGAAACATCGTTGTGAATATACAAGGCCAAACTAGCTTGTGCCTTTTTTTTTGTTGTGAAAATTAACATTAGGGTTAAGCTTATGACATGAATACTGACAGTATAATATTTTAGTTTGTATTATTTATACCTCTTTGATCCCATTTGAGAAATTTGCCTCAGTGCCCTTGCAGCAGGGTTAGCAGTTTCTTGAAAATTAGCGACAGAAATCATGGCGTAAGTACATGTAACTGACTAAAACATATAATTTCGTCGAGAGGAAATGTTCTAAAAAAGGATGGTACATGCAGGTAAAGAACAAAGCCAGGAAAAAGCCAAAAAACCAAATGAATTTCAGACGCCAACCACTTTTTCAAAGAGCCAAATGTCTGGAATCCAATCTAGTAATCCTGCCTTGCAGCCCAGTTACAGCTGGGGCAGACACGCCGTTGCCACAGAACAGGACCGGTCGGCTGTTCTTTTTTTTTGGGGGGGGGGGGGAGGAGGGATAAGTTTTTCTTTAATTTTGCCCGGGCAGCGGCCTTGTTAGGCCTGCGACTTCCAATTTGCCAAAGTATCTTTAGCGTGCGCACGTGCACACGGGCCATCCAAGTTTTTCGTTCTTATCCAAGCTATAAGACTAGGTGCTCGATCCTACCTATCATAGGATAAGGCACAGGAAAATATGAGAAAAATCGCAAAAATTCCGACATGCCTGCACCGTCCCGGAATCGAACCCGATACCTTCGGCATGAGAGGCAAACACCTTGCCTCTAGACCAACGTGTCCCAAAGTGAAGCAATTTATGAATTATGAATCACCCTGGGGATTTGGGGACGCCTCAGAGGGATTTCAGAGGGCACCTGACATATAGTTTGAATATATTAATCTACTTGATAAATGAAGAGGCTAAAAGGGGGAAGCGGATTAGGTTGTTGGGGGGAGGAGAGGGGAGATAAATTAACGTGAACAAAATGTCTTCAATCCCTGGCCATAACAGTTCACGTCTAAGAACATCAGCTAGACGGGAGCATTTGATGCCTTTGATCTTACGATACGGTCCAATATGAAAAAACCTTGTGTTCACGAAAAGGTAACATTGAAGTTTTGGTCAGATGCTAAATTGGGTATACACAGTTGGACAAGTCTACACCAGTAGAGCGAGAAAGACAGAACGAGCGCGCGGGGGGGGGGGGGGGAGCTGGGGCGGTGGCCTGCTTTGTTAGAGAGAAACACACAGACAGACAGAAGGGTTGGTGTACCAAGTTAAAGAAAGAGAGAGGGAGGGGAGTTGGTGTACCTAGTAAGAGACACAGACAGTGGTTGTATACTAGTTAAAGAAAGAGCGAGAGAGACAGACAGACAAACAGAAAAAGGGGAGGTGAGTGTAACTAGTTAGAGAACGGGAGAGAGCGAGACAGACAGACAGACAGACAGACAACATGTGGGAGGTTAACATACCTAGTTAAAGAAAGAGAGAGACAAAGACAGACAGACAGGCAGACAACGAAAGGGGCGGGGGGGGGGGGTTAATGTAACTAGTTAGAGAAAGGGAGAAAGGCAGACAGACGGACAGGCAGAGAGGAGGTGTACCTACATAGAGAAAGTGCGAGGGGGAGAGAGAGACAGGCAGACAGACAGAGGGGAGATAAATGTACCTACTCAGAGAAAGGGAGATAGCGAGAGAGGCAGACAGACAAAAGGGGTTGGAGGTGTACCTAGTTAGAGAGAAAGTGAGGGGGGAGAGAGGCGGGCTGGGGGGTGCGTAGTGTATCTAGTTAGAAAAAGTGAGAGAGCGAGAGAGACAGACAGACAATGGGGGAGGGGTTAGACAGACAAAAGAGGGGGGATTAGTAAAGAAAGTAAGAAAGGGAGACAGACAGACAGACAAAAAGGAGGTTAGGTTTGGGGGGGGGGGCGGGCCTGCTGTACTTAGAGAAAGTGAGATAGGGAGAGAGACAGACAGACAAAAGGGAGAGGTCCTAGTGTACCTAGTTTAGAGAAAATGAGAGAGCGAGACAGACAGACAGACAAAGGAAGGGGGTAATGTACTTAGTTACAGAAAAGGAGAGAGACGGGCCGGCACAGGAGAGGCTAGTGCGCCTAGTTAGAGAAGGGAGAGAGCGAGAAAGAGAAAGGCAGATGAGAGGTGAGTGCACCTACTTCAAGAAAGGGAAAGAGACAGACAGACTGATGACAGGTTAGTGCACCTAGATAAAGAAAGGGAGGCAGACAGACAGAGGGAAGGTTAATGTATCTACTTAGGGAAATGGGAAGAGACAGACGGGGACGAATAGTACACCGCATAAGAGGAAAGAGAAACAGACAGACAGAGGCGAGATAAGTTCATCTAGTTAAAGCAGAGAGAGAGAGAGGCGACATTAGTGCATCTAGTTAGAGAAAGTGAGAGAGGGGGAGAGAGAGGAAGGTGGTCAGTGCATCTAGTTAGAGAAAGGGAGAGAGGGGGAGAGAGAGGAAGGTGGTAAGTGCATCTAGATAGAGAAAGGGAGAGAAGGGGAGAGAGAGGAAAGTGGTCAGTGCATCTAGGTAGAGAAAGGGAGAGAAGGGGAGAGAGAGGAAGGTGGTCAGTGCATCTAGATAGAGAAAGGGAGAGAGAGGGAGAGAGAGGAAAGTGGTCAGTGCATCTAGATAGAGAAAGGGAGAGAAGGGGAGAGAGAGGAAGGTGGTCAGTGCATCTAGATAGAGAACGGGAGAGAAGGGGAGAGAGAGGAAGGTGGTCAGTGCATCTAGGTAGAGAAAGGGAGAGAAGGGGAGAGAGAGGAAGGTGGTCAGTGCATCTAGATAGAGAAAGGGAGAGAAGGGGAGAGAGAGGAAGGTGGTCAGTGCATCTAGATAGAGAAAGGGAGAGAACTGGAGAGAGAGGAAGGTGGTCAGTGCATCTAGATAGAGAAAGGGAGAGAAGGGGAGAGAGAGGAAGGTGGTCAGTGCATCTAGATAGAGAAAGGGAGAGAAGGGGAGAGAGAGGAAGGTGGTCAGTGCATCTAGATAGAGAAAGGGAGAGAAGGGGAGAGAGAGGAAGGTGGTCAGTGCATCAAGATAGAGAAAGGGAGAGAAGGGGAGAGAGAGGAAAGTGGTCAGTGCATCTAGATAGAGAAAGATAGGGAAGGGGAGAGAGAGGAAGGTGGTCAGTGCATCTAGATAGAGAAAGGGAGAGAATGGGAGAGAGAGGAAGGTGGTCAGTGCATCTAGTTAGAGAAAGGGAGAGAAGGGGAGAGAGAGGAAGGTGGTCAGTGCATCTAGATAGAGAAAGGGAGAGAAGGGGAGAGAGAGGAAAGTGGTCAGTGCATCTAGATAGAGAAAGGGAGAGAAGGGGAGAGAGAGGAAGGTGGTCAGTGCATCTAGATAGAGAAAGGGAGAGAAGGGGAGAGAAAGGAAAGTGGTCAGTGCATCTAGATAGAGAAAGGGAGAGAAGGGGAGAGAGAGGAAGGTGGTCAGTGCATCTAGTTAGAGAAAGGGAGAGAAGGGGAGAGAGATGAAAGTGGTCAGTGCATCTAGATAGAGAAATGGAGAGAGGGGGAGAGAGAGGAAAGTGGTCAGTGCATCTAGATAGAGAAAGGGAGAGAAGGGGAGAGAGAGGAAGGTGGTCAGTGCATCTAGATAGAGAAAGGGAGAGAAGGGGAGAGAGAGGAAAGTGGTCAGTGCATCTAGATAGAGAAAGGGAGAGAAAGGGAGAGTGAGGAAAGTGGTCAGTGCATCTAGATAGAGAAAGGGAGAGAAGGGGAGAGAAAGGAAAGTGGTCAGTGCATCTAGATAGAGAAAGGGAGAGAAGGGGAGAGAGAGGAAGGTGGTCAGTGCATCTAGATAGAGAAAGGGAGAGAAGGGGAGAGAGAGGAAAGTGGTCAGTGCATCTAGATAGAGAAAGGGAGAGAAGGGGAGAGAGAGGAAGGTGGTCAGTGCATCTAGATAGAGAAAGGGAGAGAAGGGGAGAGAGAGGAAGGTGGTCAGTGCATCTAGATAGAGAAAGGGAGAGAAGGGGAGAGAGAGGAAGGTGGTCAGTGCATCTAGTTAGAGAAAGGGAGAGAGGGGGAGAGAGAGGAAAGTGGTCAGTGCATCTAGATAGAGAAAGGGAGAGAGGGAGAGAGGAAGGTGGTCAGTGCATCTAGATAGAGAAAGGGAGAGAGGAAGGTGGTCAGTGCATCTAGTTAGAGAAAGGGAGAGAGTGGGAGAGAGAGGAAGGTGGTCAGTGCATCTAGTTAGAGAAAGGGAGAGAGGGGGAGAGAGAGGAAGGTGGTCAGTGCATCTAGATAGAGAAAGGGAGAGCGGGAGAGAGGAAGGTGGTCAGTGCATCTAGATAGAGAAAGGGAGAGAGGAAGGTGGTCAGTGCATCTAGTTAGAGAAAGAGAGAGAGGAAGGTGGTCAGTGCATCTAGTTAGAGAAAGGGAGAGAGGGAGAGAGGAAGGTGGTCAGTGCATCTAGATAGAGAAAGGGAGAGAGGGAGAGAGGAAGGTGGTCAGTGCATCTAGATAGAGAAAGGGAGAGAGGGAGAGAGGAAGGTGGTCAGTGCACCTAGTTAGAGAAAGGGAGAGAGGGAGAGAGGAAGGTGGTCAGTGCATCTAGATAGAGAAAGGGAGAGAGGAAGGTGGTCAGTGCATCTAGTTAGAGAAAGGGAGAGAGGGAGAGAGGAAGGTGGTCAGTGCATCTAGATAGAGAAAGGGAGAGAGGAAGGTGGTCAGTGCATCTAGATAGAGAAAGGGAGAGAGGGAGAGAGGAAGGTGGTCAGTGCATCTAGATAGAGAAAGGGAGAGAGGGAGAGAGGAAGGTGGTCAGTGCACCTAGTTAGAGAAAGGGAGAGAGGGAGAGAGGAAGGTGGTCAGTGCATCTAGATAGAGAAAGGGAGAGAGGAAGGTGGTCAGTGCATCTAGATAGAGAAAGGGAGAGAGGGAGAGAGGAAGGTGGTCAGTGCATCTAGATAGAGAAAGGGAGAGAGGGAGAGAGGAAGGTGGTCAGTGCATCTAGATAGAGAAAGGGAGAGAGGGAGAGAGGAAGGTGGTCAGTGCAACTAGATAGAGAAAAGGGCAGACAGACAGAAGGTGAGTATACCTAGTTGAAAAAAAAATGGAATAAGACAAATAGATAGAGGGGAAGATAGTGTTGTTTTGTTTTTTTTGTTCTTTATCTCCTGCGCAACTATAACCTAATTAGAAGACAACAAAACTATAATTTTGCTTTGTCATTACCTTGACTTTCTTTTTTAGATGTTGTTTCAGTTTTTGTTTTGTCTCGCTTGAAAGAGCTGAATCAACTCAGGGGGAATATCGAAAACAATTCTGCTTTATCATTTTGTCCACTTCCTTTTGAAAATCTCAAGCTGTATCATTATGATGACTAATTTTAATTACATGGAATAGTATCTAGGATTTCGTGGTTCATCTGCTCCACTCTTGAACTACGTTTAACCTGCCGAGATTCTCTATTATAATCATTATGACAATTACGTATTAAAAAATAATCCATAATGAATTATTTCGTGATGAGATGTTATTCATAAGCGTTTCCTCCTTTGGTTTTTTATGTTTGGGCGATACCTGGTTTTCGTTCTCGTGATCTTTTCTAAAGCTGCATGATTAATTGTTTCCGGCTGGACGAGTTTTGAAGATGCGTCCGGGTGCAGCTGAGCTATAAAACGGCAGGTTGCTAATATAGTTCATTGTCATTTCTAACGGGGTCTGTTGTCTGGTCGCCCCGATTTGTCAACAAGATGAAGGTCCAACTCGGAGTCCTTGGCGCTGTGTTACTGGTGCTTTGTCTGCACTTCACGCCAGCAGCATCTGAAAATTGTAAGTAATCTTTTTTTGTGGCATCATCCGCAAATTCCAGTCCTTTCTGGCCGCATCCAGAATTTCTGTGCCATTCAACGTAGGTCAAATCAAAGACTACCGAATAGTCTCGGCCTGTTTTTAAATTTTGTCATGAGTGAGAAAAAAAAAAAAAACAATATCGATTTTCATTCTTTGAACCTTTTGAGAATTCCAATCATTTTGCACTTTTTGTCAAGGATTTATTCGTGAGTGTGTGAAAAGATTTGCTGAAAAACATCAATTTTTCGTATTTTGAGCCTAAGGGATGGACCAGACCAAGGCTGGTGTGGGCGATAAAACAGTTGCTCGCCGCCTTATTATCATGCATCACACCGAAACATTACTCACTGCCCGCACCGCAGCGGCATGGGCAGTAAGTAGTGCTTTAGTGTGGTGCATGATTTATGGGCGGCGAGCCAAGTACAGTTTGGCGCCCATACCAGCCTTGTTTTGCTTCACGCCTTATTAGAACTTGTTTTTGCGCATTAATTTTTGTCAGGGGGTTATCTGTACGGTCCGTCCATAACTAGCCTACTTACCACTAGCTTCAAAGATACGGACACTCCTTTTTCCGGACCTGAACGTGATATCACCACCCTGCAGTGTGGAGGAAACTCATTCATTGATCACTAGACCTTGATTCCCATCATTCTGCAGTTGAACTTTGACAACCAGAAGGTGGCTAGCTCTTTAGTAACCCAGACTGCCCTGTCCAAAAATTCTGAAACTTGGAAACGTGATTTAAGATTGTGAAATCAATGCAATAACAATAATAATAATAATGATAGTAATAATGATCCTAATGAAGAACACCAGGTATCCGGTGACATGTCGTTATATATAGATATATTATATAATCAGAACCAGAGAGTTGCAATCTTTGTTTCTTGAATCATTCGCTACTTTGAGTGCTATGCCTCCTAGGTCTACTGTGTGTGTTTGTTGGATAAGGGTCTGCGTCCTGTTGTTGCTTGCCTGTCCCATCCTCTTTTTCCCCCGGCGGACCGTTAGCACTTTAAAACAATGGTTTACATCAGTGGTTCTCAACCTTTTTTTCAGGCAATCACCCCCTTGGGCCCCAAATTTTCTTTCATCGCCCCTTCCCCCCCAAAAACCTTACCCTACCCTAACATGCGACCAAAGCTACACAGACTAGACATTTATTGTATTGGGGTTTTCAAAGCTTTTTAAAGGGCATGTGAATGATAAACTATTCGTTCAAAACATACTCTGACACCTATTTATCACGCCGAAACTGATATTTTCTACATAGACAGTGATTTCGAGTGTTAAAGAAAAAGCTTCCAATTGTCACCGAGTTTTCGCTGTGACTTGCGACAATTTGTGCGCTACGTCATGTGCTCGTTAGCAGTCCACGTACAGAGCCGACGGTAGACCTGTACAAGGCATGCACTGTGCGCCGTTGCTAGATGTATTTAAAAAAAAAAAAAAGATGAAGCCCTAGCAATTTGAATACTGGAAAATTAAAAGGCCTGGACCAGGGAGAAAGATCTCAGCAATGGAGATAGCCCTGAACCATTTAATGTGGAGCTGGACATGGACTGGTGAGTCGAGTATTATTTTCACTATGAAGGAAATCACTTATTGTTATAATAACTGTATGTGTCTTGATAAATATCACAAAGCATTATTCTACAAATTTTATAATGCTTTATCTTGGTAAAGCCAGACTTACTTGGCATTAACTTCTCATTAGATCTAGATCTTTTTCTCTAGAATTGACTTTTAGCATGTTCAGTATGCCTTTCGGCTTGTCAACAGGAAAGTCTGAGAAGAGTAAAAATTTTGCTAGACACTGAAGCTCTATTCCTAGCAGCTTCAAATGTTACAGATATAGGATCTAGAGCGTCTTTTTATTAATTGCATGAGAAGGTTTTAAAACTATAAACGGTCGCATAGGACCTTTAATTTTAGTTTTAGAAACAAGTATTACTGAAGTAGATCTAGTTTGTATAGTCTACCACAGCGTCGGATTCTTGCGTCAATCCGACATAAACTTGTAAAAGATTTCCATAGGATTGGCAGGAACTACGTGGGGGCAGATCAGCGACATCAGACCGATGTCGGTGTGATGTCGTAACCTGCAAATCCACATGGGAGTGATGCCATTCCTGCACATGTGCAAATTTGATGTCAGTCCTATAGATCGGATTACCGTCGGGTTGCTGGCTGGGACACAATCTAAGAGGAGAACCTAATTTATGATACGTCAAATTTATTTTAGAGCAATAGATAACATTAAAAAAATGATTGTCAGTTGTAAGTCTATATAAAATGAAATTCAGTTTCTTCAGGGTTTTTTTTTTTAAATAATCGAAGAATTATGCAACACTGATTACTTATTCATTTGTATTATTTATGCATTGAAAACAATATTTTTTCTACAGATATAATTATGGAAATTGAGCAGCGACGGCAACTCAAGCTGAAAATGTATGCTACCAGGTGTACGTGGAAATTCTGGAAAAGGGACAAGAATAATAGAACTCACAAAATTAGAATAGCCCTCCGAATGCATCACGCAGAATCTCGAATTTGATCAAAATTGCAATTCACTTCTTGTCTCAGTACAAGACTCGGCTCGTATAATTAAAGGACGGTGAAGAGAAAAGGAATCCATTCATTAGTTTGTAGAAAATCACACCGAAATCTTTTAACTCTTTTTTCTTAGAAATAATACGGCTTTTTGCAACGCTTGTGACAAAACGACTTGTATAGGTGTTCTCGCTAAACATCTTCAAGCCGCAATACGGACAACTGCATTCCAAGGACTAGCCCCACATCTACTTGCTGCTGTACAAATGGTGGGAGATGATGCATGCCCGTAGTTTCAGCACGCTGAGTTTCTTTTTCTTGTTAGAGAGGACTTCTAGAGCATTCTGAACGCCTGTTTGGTGTTAACAAGAGTACATGTATTTGGCATATTTCTTACACAATGTAATAACAGTGATACCGTAATCATTGTTTTGTCCTTTCTCATTGTCATCAGTAGTTATGCGAAGAATGATACCAATAGCATCATGATATGCTTACTTTTCAGCTTAGTTTATTCCCAATATGTGAAGGTCTTGTGTTGGTTTCTTGATGTATAAAATGTTATAATTTATAAAACACAACTTTTACTTTTATTGTGTTATGAATGTTATCGTGTTACTGGATCCCATAGCTTCTTGGTGAGCCTTGTGCAGTGTGCAGTTGTACTGTAGTGACTGTCTGCGAAGAGAATCAACACATTTAATTTCAAGCCCCTGATGAATACCTGCTAGTCTCTACACCTTTGGGCTTTGTTCTTGATTTTAGAATTATTATTAATAATAATTTACCTTTGGCAACATGCCATCCGCCAAACCAATGCTTTATGTCGGGCCTGGTCTTCATGAACTTTTTGACACTGTTGTAGTGGTCTGTACATTAGTCTGAGACTTATTCTCCAGTTTTGTTTTACCACACCTCAGCCGCTCTAACTCCATGCATGGCACATGAGTTTGGCTCCTCTTAAGCCTCTTTACTGAAAATCAGCTCCAGTAACAGACAAATAAATAAATTATGAGACTTCAGGTCAATTATCTGCAGTGTAGTTATGATTTTGCAACATTAAACATCATATTACATCTAACGGATCACACATGGCTGAAAGTGTAATGCACATGATGTCAGTAAATTACATGCAGAATGAGCACTGGATGGATCTGAAATTTTGTTGTCTTGTAAATTCAGTCAGTTTACAATCTATGAGAGCTAGGCAATTCTGCCGATTTGAAAAATCAGGAGTGTGTTTTTACTAATAACAGACCAAGCTGTGGCAGGAAATGAAAAAAATATATAAATAAACATGACAATAGTTTCAAACAATAATGTTACAAGATTTACAAGGAAATATAATATATAAGATTTTTGCCAAGACTGATCTACATCTCTGGTAGCAATAATAATAATATCAACTTTTATTTTCTATGTTACTTCTCTATGTTATTTTCATGCCTAGGTTTTCTAACAGCAGTAATCTTTCTTTACATAACAACATCTAGGCCATAAATTTAAGTGTCCGCATTACCAACAAATATTTTCAGGACTGGTACTAGTGCATATAACAAATAAGTTAATTGAGTAGAGTAAGGTGGAGCCAGAATGAGAAAGGTGAACGTTTTTTTCAAGAAAATAACTGCAGAATTCTGAAATTATATTGGATTCAACCATGACTGATTCCTGTCGTGGCAGTATGATGGGTATTCATATTTTTCAGGCCTGCTTGGGCTGTCTGGATAAGTATATACTGTATGATTTCTAGTGGCTGAAAGAATGAACATATTATTTTCCCAAAATTTTCTTTCAGGCCAGTAAATTAACATTTAAAAGTACAACTTGCCAGGGAATAACAGACCTTTTAAATGACTAGATACCAAAGACAAAAAAAAAATTGACGGTTGCGACTTGCTCTAGTCTAGTAGATCTATGCAGCGCGCCTTGTCTTTTCTGGGAGAGGCTAAGATCTTTAAATTTTTAAAAACTTTTATACCTCTTTACAAAACTTTGTTCATTTAATATATATATATACAACTTTGAGAATTTCACCACTGTGATACAAATATGAAACAGTTTAATTGCATTGTGAACTTACAAAAAGTACCCAAATAAATCGTGAAGGGAGAAAAGTGGCTGTTGTCGTGCCGACGCGCCGTAAAACCCAAACTCAAACTGGTACTACTAGTAGAATGATATATCATTCTGAATGTTAAAATGTTTCATGACATTTTTCACTAAAAGTAGAAGTGAGTTAGTTGCTCACCCCTAATTCCATATTAAACAACAGATAAAACTGCTAAGTGGACACAAAACTGCACTGCCCAACACTGTCTGAACACTATCTTCCTATTACAGCAATGCTAGCTTTTGCATCAGCAATAATTGACCTGAAACTGGAAAGCATTGACAATTTGATTATATCCAGAGAGTGGGGAAAAAGATTAGGGGCTACCACTTACACATACATGTATAAGGTAGCGCAGATCTATCTTTTATTAGAAGTTTTACCAAACTATCACTGTATGATCTAATAACATGTCTCCAGTCTGACTTGACTAGCAACTCGCCTGTGTGTCTTGGACTAACCTCGCTTCTTCTTTCACAGAAGCGTATCTTTTTCACAGTTTGAGGTTCAATTTCTGTCTGTGTTCTGTTCTGTTTGACGACTGAAGGTGGATGACACAGCATAGCAGACAACCACAACTGGCTCGATGTCAGATCTACTGACCTTTGTTTTCGGCTGAAGCTTTCTTCCCATACCTTTCTATTTTTTCCATTCTAGGAAAGTGGTGGAAGGTCACCATTTCACCTTCAGATGTACGGTTATTTTCTGATCGACATCTGACAGTAACACACACCATTGCCTAGGCTTTGTTTACAGTCTTGGTGACATCACTTCTGCCTCTGTGAGCACAAACAGGAAAAACTTGCATTCTCGTGACGAAATTTGACGAACCGGTAATAGTACTGTAATCCTATTCTACACGAACAATCGCCCTTCGGTAAATGCTGTGAACACTTTAGGGTGAATGAAGGGGCATCTTCATGGTTGAAAATAGCTTGAAAACGTTGACGACATTCCAACATTCACATGCACTTTAATGACACTTGACTTACTGTCTATTCAGATAACATACATAAAAATAGAATATCCTTCATCAAAGGCATCAACATTTGGCTGTTGCTGGTCATAAAACCCATATATATTTATTGGCACAATGCCGCTGACTTTCCCATGATTGGTGTGCTATGGTCAGCTTTGTACTGTCAGTGTTTGTGAGAAGCAAACATATTATCACCCCTCTCAACACCTGGAGCCTGTTTCTGTTTCTGAGATATAAATACGCTGCACTCGATCCCTTTCCTACGAAATAGAAATATGGTGGGGGGGGGGGCGCATTAAAGGTAGAAGGAACGCCCTTCCAGAGGGAAGAACAGATGTTCCGGTGTTTTATCCGGAAAACTGTGTAGCCCTCTTGTTTGAAGATGACTTGACCCTCGATGTGGTGCTGGAAATCTAGCAATTCTTCGTGCAAGTACCTACTGCTTCGTAGGTACATCGTACCCATTAGGATTAATAGCCCACCCAGGGACACATAGATCTCGCAGATCTCGCAATCATCTGTACAGGACTGCCAAATTGGGAAAATTGAACGATTCACCTCTGTTTTCCACAATTCCAGCTTGACGGAGAAAGACGAAAAGATATAGTTTTCCCTGTCTAGACTGGCCTTGTTGCGTTGAAGTTCACTTCATTAAACGTGGCAAACATATTCAACCTGCAGGCAGCATCTGTAGTCTCCGGGCTGGCATACCGAGTCCTGTTACTAAGAAAACAGAAAAAAAAAATGTCCGCACTGATTCAAACAGCTCCAAAAATGCGTGGAAGGCAGACGAACAGCGGGCCTCTGTAGGTAATATAGAAGAAGTTGGTCAAATTGTTCGTTGTTCTCAATACGGGAGACGAGAAGGCCAAGCATCTCTATTTTGATGAGGTCTATACAGCTTTGATGCTGTCCCATCACTGATGGGTGCTCCAGCTGCTGCAAGTGATAATCGGTTTGGCTTTCTCTCTAAAGTAATTCTTTAGTTGCTATTATTTAGATTTACTAGTAATCATTGAATGGTCAAGGAAATTAAACAACATGTACCTGAAAGAATTTTTTTCTCTAACAATGGGCATAAATAGCATGGTTTTATACTAAATAGAACTGAAATTATGGTTAAGATTTTGTACAAAACTAGAATCCCTAATTAGGAAATAATATTAATTCATCCCTCACATTTTCGTCTCCTATCGCCCCCTTTCGTCGTTTTCGCCTCCTCCCTCCCCGGTCGCTATTTGTTATTTTAGCGCCCCCCCCCACGCCCCGCCCCCGACTCAAATCGCCCCCGTTGAGAACCACTGATTTATACTATGAGGCGAAACTGTGTAAACAAAACTCACAATTTTTGCATTTATCTTGAGATTTAAAATTTACCAATAATTCCCATACTTGGGGTTACACACACACACACACACGCACACACACACACACACAAATATGTCAAAACAAAAAAAACTACCTTAAGAAGTTAGGTTCTAGTCATTTGTGACCCAAGATGAAAATAACTGTGGTCTTGTCCACAGCAACCGGTCCGCTCCGCTGTTTTACGGAAGATGACGTATGACAAAGAAAAACACCCTTTGCCTCTATGGCGGTGAGGAGCCGAGCGGAACGGATGCTGTGGACAAATATACGGAGGCAAAGAATGTTTCACTCCGTCACACGACATTTTCCTTAAAATAGCGGAGTGGAGCGGTTGCTATGGACAAGACCACTAAGAGTATATTCCTGTACAGCTCACCATGACAGTATTACTTTCTTTCCTCCCTTTCAGATCTTCTTCGTGGTTCCAATACCACAAGATCTTCTTGTGCACAAAAGACCTGTAGATGTCTGTATGGAACTATCTGGTTCAGAGACGCACAAGGATGTAGACATTGCAGCTGCAGGTCATCACCATTCTCCTTCTGTCCTCGGATCAGCTGTCCGGCCAGGAGTTGCCGAAGAGGTTTCAGGAGAGATGCGCGTGGTTGCCGTACCTGCGAGTGTAACCCTGACCCTGACTGTCCGCAAGTCACCTGCAATCGTATTTGTCCTAATGGATTTAGAAGGAACAGTAGTGGCTGCCCGACTTGTGAGTGTAGGCCTCCCTGTCCATCAGTGAACTGCACAACTGCTTGTCCCAACGGATTTAGAAGAAACAACGACGGATGCCCAACCTGCGAGTGTAGGAGTTCCCCGACATGTCGACAATTTCGCTGCCGTCGCCGGTGTCCCAATGGATATAGAAGAGACAGCAGAGGTTGCCAGACATGCCGATGCCGATTCCCGACATGTTCCCAATTGAACTGCACACTTACCTGTCCTAATGGATATAGAAGAAACAGCAATGGTTGCCCAACCTGTGAGTGTAGGCCTCCGTGTCAATCAATGAACTGCACAACTGCTTGTCCCAACGGATTTAGAAGAAACAGCGACGGATGCCCGACCTGCGAGTGTAGGAGTTCCCCGACATGTCGATCATCATTTCGTTGTCGCCGTCGGTGTCCCAATGGATATAGAAGAGACCGCAGAGGTTGCCAGACCTGCTGGTGCAACCCTTCGCGTCCGAGATGTTCCCGGCTGAACTGCACACTTACCTGTCCTAATGGATATAGAAGAAACAGCAATGGTTGTCCGACATGCGAGTGTAGGAGTTCCCCGATATGTCGATCATTTCGATGCCGTTGGCGGTGTCCCAACGGATATAGAAGAGACCCCAGAGGTTGCCAGACCTGCTGGTGCAACCCTTCGAGATGTTCCCGTCTCAACTGCACACTTACCTGTCCTAATGGATATAGAAGAAACAGCAATGGTTGCCCAACCTGCGAGTGTAGGCCTCCGTGTCAATCAATGAACTGCACAACTGCTTGTCCCAACGGATTTAGAAGAAACAGCGACGGATGCCCAACCTGCGAGTGTAGGAGTTCCCCGTTTTGTCGATCATTCCGTTGTCGTCGTCGGTGTCCCAATGGATATAGAAGAGACCGCAGAGGTTGCCAGACCTGCTGGTGCAACCCTTCGCGTCTGAGATGTTCCCGACTCAACTGCACACTTACCTGTCCTAATGGATATAGAAGAAACAGCAATGGTTGCCCAACCTGTGAGTGTAGGCCTCCGTGTCAATCAATGAACTGCACAACTGCTTGTCCCAACGGATTTAGAAGAAACAACGACGGATGCCCAACCTGCGAGTGTAGGAGTTCCCCGACATGTCGACAATTTCGCTGCCGTCGCCGGTGTCCCAATGGATATAGAAGAGACAGCAGAGGTTGCCAGACATGCCGATGCCGATTCCCGACATGTTCCCAATTGAACTGCACACTTACCTGTCCTAATGGATATAGAAGAAACAGCAATGATTGCCCAACCTGCGAGTGTAGGCCTCCGTGTCAATCAATGAACTGCACAACTGCTTGTCCTAACGGATTTAGAAGAAACAACGACGGATGCTCGACCTGCGAGTGTAGGAGTTCCCCGACATGTCAGCCATTCCGCTGTCGTCGTCGGTGTCTCAGTGGCTATAGGAGAGACAGCAGAGGTTGCCCGACCTGCCGATGCCGATTCCAGACATGTTCCCGACTGAACTGCACAACCACCTGTCCCAACGGTTACAGAAGAAATAGCAATGGTTGCGCGACCTGTGAGTGTAGGCCTTCGTGTCAGTCAATGAACTGCACAACTGCTTGTCCTAACGGATTCAGAAGAAACAGCGATGGTTGCCCGACCTGCCAATGTAACTGTCCTGCCTTGCGCTGTGCCAGGAGATGCCGTTTTGGATATGCGACCGATTCCTCTGGGTGTAGAACCTGTACTTGTCGGTCCACAGGATCATCAACCAGACCCAGGCAGTGTCGTGCATCCTGCTTCACTCTTTGTCGCTTCCCGTTCCATCTCCATGCCCTCATCACAAGATGTGGATGCAGATGTACCACACGGCTCTAGCGTTAACACCGTAAGTTAGAACTTACGTGACAATGAAGACTGTGTCAGTGACATGCCAATTGGATTTGCCATACTGACATGGCCAGTAGATTTGCCACACTGACATGACTAGTAGATTTGCCATACTGACATGACTAGTAGATTTGCCATACTGACATGACTAGTAGATATGCCACACTGACATGACTAGTAGATTTGCCATACTGACATAACTAGTAGATTTGCCACACTGACATGACTAGTAGATTTGCCACACTGACATGACTAGTAGATTTGCCACACTGACATGACTAGTAGATTTGCCATACTGACATAACTAGTAGATTTGCCACACTGACATGACTAGTAGATTTGCCACACTGACATGACTAGTAGATTTGCCACACTGACATGACTAGTAGATTTGCCATACTGACATGACTAGTAGATTTGCCACACTGACATGACTAGTAGATTTGCCATACTGACATGACTAGTATATTTGCCACACTGACATGACTAGTAGATTTGCCACACTGACATGACTAGTAGATTTGCCACACTGTCATGACTAGTAGATTTGCCACACTGACATGACTAGTAGATTTGCCATACTGACATGGCCAGTAGATTTGCCACACTGACATGACTAGTAGATTTGCCATACTGACATAACTAGTAGATTTGCCACACTGACATGACTAGCAGATTTGCCACACTGACATGACTAGTAGATTGGCCACACTGACATGACTAGTAGATTTGCCATACTGACATGACTAGTAGATTTGCCACACTGACATGACTAGTAGATTTGCCACATTGACACGGCTGACACTTTTTTTTAATTGTTTTTGTTTTCTGTCATTCAACCGAAGTTTCTGCATGTTTTGTTTTCGTCTTTATCTTTAATTCCACTTACTGTGTTGCGCTTGATGGTATATCTATTTACATTATATCAAAGAGACCCCGGCAACAAACTTTCGGCTATTATATTATGAGAGGCCGTCATAGCCTGAGCCCGCGGGGGGGGGGGGGGGGGTGGAGACCATTAGCTATGAAAACAAAAGAAATGTTCAGGTGTCAATTTACTGTGAAAAACTCTATCCATCGTCTAAAGGTAAACAGACAGGTTAGACAGCAAGAACTAGAGACGGGGATCCGGGAAGGAAGACGACCTGTAAAGAAAAGCAGAACTCATCAAGGTCCATTGTCCCCATGTATCATCTGAAATTGATGCCTTCCACGTTGTTTTTGACCATTCGTTTGTTTTATTACTGTTGAAATCTATCATCAAGTTCTCAAGCTTATTCTCTCTCAATGAAAAATGACAGAAATAAATGTATTTATGCAAAGTCATGCTGAAAATGAAACTTGTTTGATTTTTTTCTTCTCCTTCTTCCTCTTTGTTTAAAATAGATGAGGTACCCGGCCTTACCCGGGATAAACCTGTGTTCCTACCTTTCTCTCTTTCTCTCTCTCTCTCTCTCTCTCTCTCTCTCTCTCTCTCTCTCCCTGTCTCTCTCTCTCTCTCTCTCTCTCTCTCTCTCTCTCTCTCTCTCTCCCTCTCCTTCTATCTGATCTAGACAATTTCCCAAAATAATCTGTTGTCTTGCTTCAGAAATCATGCATGGCAGGGCACCACGCACCAAATGAACACCAGTCAAATACAGTGTCCCTGAGCCGTGGGTTTATCAAAGGGAGCTGTAAGAGAGATCATTCCATTTTATGTTTCTGCAATGTTGTCGTTTTTTTTAATGCCCAAAACATGAGAACACAAGAAATGGTCCAATATCACAAATAAAAATCGAATTTTCAAGCTAACTGAGCTTTACAAAAGTTCTGTCTGAATGACAGTACACTCAAAGAAACATGCCTAGTAAAAAAGGACGGGAATTTTTACAGATATGAATATCATTAAAATCTTTTCCCTCTGCTGATTAGCAGATAGGGTGGTGTCTATGTAAAGAGGCTGGCCCATGATAGAGAGGGATGGAAAGTGTTTGTTGGTGGCCTATACCCTGATCCAGGGTGAGAAAGGCAATGATGATGATGATGAATACCGTGATTTGTGGACAAAGTGAGATGTTACCTCGAGTTACATTCTCATGTAATCATGGAAGCTAGCAACGAGCGGTCGACAATGTCATACTTTGCGTGGAGCTTGCTGTGGCGGAGCCAGCAGGGAGGCAGCACATTCTTCAACAGTGCGTGGCGAACAGTGGCGCCTTTTCAGCATTTTTTTTTCTCTTAAGTTCCCTTATTTGGAACCTGTCCTGGCCCCTTTTTTTATGCGCTCGCTCATCTTAACATTAGATCCTGGGCTTTGCCCCTGCTGTTGCTTGACGCGGTAACAATGACCGTGACAGTGGGCTGCACCCAAAGTGTTGTTTATTGAAAGTGGGTATGTCCTTCGTGAATTTTTTTTAACCGTAGTTTTCATAATGATCTCACAAAGGTGAGTCAGACGAAATGTAAGATACAATGAAAGAAAACTAACACAGAGCTCATTGCAAGAAATTGAGCAATGAGAGAAGGGGTGCGTTCGTGAAAACAAACTAAGTGAGTGAGTTCTTTGGGTGAGTAAATAACGGAGTAAGCGTGTGAGTGAATGAAGAAATGGATAATTAATGAGTGAGAGAGTATGTGAATGAATGAAAGACTGAATGAATGGTTGAGATAGTGAGGCAGAAAGTGAGAGGGTTGGTGAAACGAGCAATTGAGAGATAAACATAAATTTCTATACGCTCACGCTCCTAAACCTTGTCCATACATAAATACATTTCTACGGCATCAAAATTGAAAGGATGAATATTAATTTTATTAAAAAAAACATTTGGACGCCAATACAGCGACATCAAATTATGATGAAACATACTTCTCCTTCCTCGTCCACCTACCTCTGACACCCACTCACTCACTACTTGCCCAGTCTCTCGGTCGTTCATTCTTTCTCCTTCCTTCAAAGCCTTTTAAAGCTAATTTGAAGCAAAATGGGGGATTTATCGTACAAACAGTCTCACTAGGCCTAGTACACTGCTAACTCTGCCTTTTATGTGTCCGGTTTAACAGCCTATGAGGCTTAGCATCGCTTAGGCGCCAGCCTGGTGGCTCACCGCCCATAAATAAATTATTATGCATCACACTAATATAATAGATACTGCCCAGACCGAGACGATGAGAGGCGGGGATTTGATTTCCCAAAGTATATTCTAAAGTACCGTTGCACATTAGTGACCGAATTCGTTTTGTTTAATTCAAGAATGTAAAACATCTGCCTTGTTGGCGCTTTGCCAAACACCCGACGTTGCTAATGTTAACTTGGCTAAAATTTTAATAGCTTCTCTACAATGCCATTCACGGTAAAGATTAATATTTTTTTTATAAAGTTTTCATTCAATACAGTTTCAAGCTGTCTACTGGTTTTTTTATGGCCCTTTGTTCGAAGGCGTGGGACAAAATGAACATGTTTTCTCAGCAGCTGCAGCACTTATAGCTCTCAAAATTGGTTTGAACTTTTCATTTGAAGTTGGATATGACACCCTTGAAATTTAACTTAATGAAAGGTATGATACAGTTCCCACGTGAGCGGCGAGGCGTTGAACCATAGTTTTTTAATCGCCAGTGGCAATGCAACGAAATGGATGAAGAAGAAGAAGATCCGATTTTGATATTTTTTATGTCCAGATTTAGAATCTCTTTTGAATGTTGGCCTTTGTTTCTTCTTTCATGCCATAAAATTTACGAATCAAAGTTGCCGAGAAAACATTGTTTTTGTAAGCCTGGGCATAGCTGAGCTTTTCTGCTTACAAAAGAGTATAATAATTTCTGCCCAAGCTCAACTCCAGCTCTGTTGTTTGAATTCCACTGAGCCGGACTGCCCCATCAGTGATCCATAGAATAAAGTCTGAATTGTTGTAAGGAGTTTGTACGGGATGGAAGGAAAGCCACGAATGTAGGGAAAAACAGGTTTCCCACCACTGGTTTAAAGCGTGATATTTATAGTGGAAAATAATGTCTCAAAAAAGAATCCATTCCACTCAGCGACTGCAAAACCAATGCAGACTACATGACAAACTTACATTATTGGGTTCAACCCGGGCTCTGCAGTTGCACACAAAAATTTGCTGACAAGGTCTCTTCTTTAGCAGGCTCTAGTTTTTCCTGTGGTTACATTAACTATTCTGAGCTCTGGACCTTTTGTTTGGTCTTATTAGACACCGAAAGAAATCAGCTACTCAATCAATTTTTGTGGATTTATTGCAGTAAATTTCATCTGACTGACCTCAAAACACAGAAAACATACGTAACTGTTGCCAATGTTTGTTTATTTGTTTGTTTGTTGGCTTGCCTGTTTGTTTGTTGTTTTCTTTGTATAGCTTTTGATTGTTGGAATGATTGTTGTTGTTGTTGTTGTTGTTTTTACATTCGTTCTTCAAAGAAGTGCGCTGATGAAGCTGGCCTATTTCTAAAATTGTTCATAGCAAGGCGGGAAACAGCAGTGATAAGTTGGTCAACATCCATGGTGAAGCCAAGAAAAGTACACAGCCAACACAACTCCCGCGCGACACACGCGGAACAAGAACACACAATTGGTTCTGGTAATTTCCCGCGCTGGTCGGCAAAATTGCCGCCTCGAGAGACACGAGTTGTCTATGTACACTTACAAAGCATATTGAGTAACATTCCTCGCGCGAGTTCTCTCGGGTCGAATCAAGCGTGCGATTTCCCGAAACCCGCCGTCTCTATAAACGCTAGCTAATGCCGTTGCTGGACATCTCGTGAGAGATGGTTTGTATAGCCTCAGTTACAGGTGGCGACTTATTCGCCCCTACTACGAGGATTGTGTGTAAAAGTAAACCGCCAGGTGTGACAGCGAACTTGCCTCTGGCTTGTCCACCTGGCAACTGAAAGTAATCAGCTCGTAAATGTTAACCAAACCATATTCAACTTTTTTTCGCTCGTGTATTCCCAGTCGAGAGTTACATGCTAGTGGCAACTAATCTGTCACCTCTTAGCGACTTACTCCCAGCTGTTGTGGGCCCCCGACTGTCCTTACACGAACAAATCAATTTATATCAAATGCCCCCGTATTATTGTTTTCTGCGACAGTTTCCCAAATGGTCATACTTTTGTAACCATCCGCCATGTCATCACTAGGAGAATCAAAGCAACTCGTAAGTGCAAAATTGTGAAAGCCCCCGACAAAACACAACAACATTATCCGCACTGAATGAACTGGTTCAAAGCGTATCTGTGTTCACAGCCAGGGAGAGATCAGAATTACATGAAAACATTTACTCGTATTTTAACTATGCATTGTTGTTGTATCTTGACGGCAGAGGCAGGAATTGCAGCACTTCTGACTGATCAAAGTCAAACACTTCCAAGCTAATTTAGAACAGTCACTTGAACATAGTGATCTGATATAATAAAAAGGCAATCCCAAACTGGTGTCAGGCATGGAAGTGTTGTTTCTGTATTGATTCTCTTGAAATGTTCAACTTTTTTTTTTTGAGGGTGGGGGGGGGGGGGGGGGGTTTGTATACTCCTTTGATCCCATTTGGGAAATTTACCTTTGCCTTAGTGTCATGCAGCCCAGTTACAACTGGAGCAGAAATGGCGCCGCCACAGTGCAGTGTCACAAATCCCAGACTGGGAGATGTAATAGTTTATGACAGGACAACAATCACGAACAAACAAGTTTAACACTTAACAGAACAATCCATCAGACTCACACATTTATTAAACATAATTATACAGATAATAGCGCAATTACATACATTATATTATTGAAATTAACTGCCGTACAACGGCCTTATTCTCACATGCACTCTTCCTCGGATCCACAACCCGGTAGTTACTTCCTAAAGGCACTTCGGCCTCAGCCTCTCCCCTCAGGGTCTTAATAGCACATTAATAATTCACTGGCACCGCAGTCTCTCAATATCACCTTCCTATTGTCATACACCTTAGCATTCCACTAGCACCTCCGCAGGGCAATAACACATTATCATTTCCCTAGCCCATCAACATGGCAATAGTACATTATCAGTTCACTAGCCCATCAACATGGCAATAGTACATTATCACATTCACGCTCATATCTACGTCCCTGTCCGTGGCCAGACTGCCACGACTTTATGTGCCTCTACTGTCCTGCACCGACAGCCTCACTCTTGGCCTATGTGTGGCCTCCGGCCCTATGCTGGCCTATCCCCTGTGCTCATCGAGGTGGCTCTTCGGCCCGTCCCCGACACCTACAAGAATAACATTACATTGGTATAATACCCTACCATTTCTATTCACTCCACCTCTCCTTACAACCCATGAAGCGTACACACAATAGTTCACCTTTCACTCACCAAACATCTTACGGTAACACACCTCCATCGGAGTACACACTACTCACTCGCGCTACAAATCCATGAACTCACTTTCATCTATCGCTCATGGCGCACATTGCTATATCCAATATCAAGGACTTCCACATTCCTCACATATGCTTATTTACATCATGGTAATAGACGAATATAATACATCAATCATAATTATCAATCAACGTTCTACCTACCAGTCATCACTGGAAAAACACTCTCATCCGTCTTCCGACTGCTCCCCTTATGTTCGCCCGCTGGGCTCTTACTAGCGTCCGTTCAGTAGGACCTTCTAACTTGCAGTGATAGTAATACAGCGCTTTCGCCTCATTCAGACCCCCCACTACTCACAACAGCACGCTTTAACTTACTTGTCTACGTGCGTTAATTTTACTCTCCTCCTTTCCCCCCGTAATTATTAACTATCGCTCACTCCACTCGTGACATGCAGCGCCGGTCGGGTTGGGGTTTTTTTGTAGTGGGGTGGACGGGATTTAGTTGTTTGTTTTTTTTAATTTTCCCCGGGGCAGCGGCCTTGTTATGCCTGATCTTCTCGACTTTCAACTGCCAAGGTATCTTTAATGTGCGCAGTGTGTCCATGGGCAGTCCGAGATTTTCGTGCTTATCCGAGAAGACTATGTGCTCGATCCTACTAACCATAGGATCAGGCGCAGGAAACTATGAGAAAAGTCCAAAAATTTCTACATGCCTGTACCGATCGGGATCGAACTGGGTACCTCTGGCATGAGAGGCGAGCATCTTTCCTCTTGACCAACTTTCCTTCTGAAGAAAATTCATTGAAAGATTGGCACCCTCCTCAGATATTGTCTATGGATCTTTAAAATACAATTTAATTAATAATTTTGGTTTGCAGTTTTTTTTTTTGTTTTTTAGACATTGAAGCACATGGGATATTTTTTTATACACGATCAATTTGGTGTCATTTCTCCACATGAAAGGAAAACCTGAAATGTACAGAAATATGGGCTGATCTGGGTTTTATGTATTGAATCTATTCAAGAAAGAAAAAGTCTGGGAGAGGAGGAAGGGACACGGTGATAAGGATAATGGGAAACAGAGAGGGGGGGGGGGGCGTTGGCAGAAGCAGATTTATCCTGGGGAACGCTGGAAGCGTCGGCTATTTCTATAAAATTGACAAACATTAATATTAATTTCAACAAAGGCCGTGTTTGTCTTTTCGAATTGATTACTCAGCAGTGCTTTTGTCATTCATATTGATTTTTATCAATTTTATCTAATTACCAACCATCACCGGCAAGAGCACCTTGAAGTCTTTAAACCAACTAACCGATCGGCCTGCCAGTTTCATTCCACCCTGCCGGGTAACTGCCCCTTTACGAGCTCATCCATAGTATATCTCAGCAATTTAAAAAAGCAACAAAAAAAAAGGGGGTGGGGGGGGGGGGGGGAAGATGGGAACAGAGTAATACAAGTAGCAGTGTGCGCACGGGACATTTTGTTCAGCAATTACACCCAGATTAGTTAAACATCGTGTTCTTGATTCAGTACGCGTCTGTGGCAAATGAAAGATGATAATAACATTAAAATATAGCCATCAGGATTTCTAAAGTTCGGATGGATTTCTGAAGACAATCTTTAACTCTTTCAATACGGAGAGAACATTGTTGTTAACTCTTTACTACCCTAACAATTACAGATTTTGGATATTCACTATTAGCTTCTAAAAACAGGTCAATATCCTGATTTAGATTCATCATATTCACTATTAAAAGTAATTCAAATAAGTGGATCTTCATAGCCGGATTTGAGAAAATTTAGCTCTCGCAACGTCAATAGACAAAGGGTTGAAAAAATGCAGGAAATGTGAAGATTAGATATAATCATTTACTGTTAACTGAGGAGAAAGGCCCGCTGTCGGGGATCATCCTCAAAGTACCAACGCTCGACTTTGGAGATTGTTAAACCCCCCCCCCCTCAATTTGTCTATCCAACAGCCATCGTTTGTCCAGATAGAGCATTTTCTTTTTCCTTCTTGTCAGCTTTATGCTTATCGCAAGGTCAATGAAAATCGAGCTGCATGTTTTGGATGAGACGGTTTCATCAAGCAAACTTAAACGTGTAGGGGGAAGATCGATCAAGAGGGCTTGTCATGCCGATTTGTCCAGTCCCTTTGGTGTGTGTAGGGGCCGCTATAGGTAGAACGTGCATATCCGCCATCTTGTCAGTCGGGACCCACGCATCACCCTGGCGATCGTGGCATTGATTTTGATTCGTTAGCTGATTTGCATTGCGAGCACGGAAGGCGTCGCGAACCAATCGGAGGCGAGCTAAACGTGTAGTTCGCTACAGTAAACAATGGCGCATGTATATGCACATGGGAGACGTTCGGTCAATTCTTCCACTTCCTTTCCCTTGTTTACACGGTTCGTACGGAATCTGACCAGCTTGGATCCATCCTTTCCACCCCTGTCATAACAGTCAACTGCAATACAACCAGCAGGCATTTTAACCGCTTAGACATATCTCGAAGTTACACTAATCAGCTGATCCAACGGCCATCTTGTGTGTCGGAAGAACGAAACAAAAACACTCTGTGACGTCACGCACATTCTACCTATACGCTTTGATTCAAACCCCCTCCCCTTGCATGAGGGTACAACCACTTAAATGTAGACTCACCACTATGAAGCCTGTCTAACCATTTGAATGGTAATTTGCATGGATGTTTTGTACCATTTCATTAGAAACAAAGTCGCCCTTTGAGTTTTATATAACCCTACATCTTATTTTCTTGAAAAATATATATAAGTAAAAACCAAACGTTTACTTCATTACCACAACTGAAAAGCGTACACGTGCTTTACACAGACAGACAGACAGAAAGACAGATAAATCGATATCGAATTGACTATCAGATTTTTTAAATTATACCAATGGTACGGTAGCAACGCAACGTCACCTTTCTGCCTGCCAAGACTTGTCAAGCCCTGGCTGCAGTGGGAACGGCGAGAGACATCAAACTGAAGTGTTTACATAGTAACTATAAAGCGACAAAGTCTCTTGTTTATTCTGGCTGCCAAGGGTCAAGCGCTCTAGAAGAGCGATGTCAATGCTGTAAAACACCTATCTCAAGTCACTTAAACAGTTCTGATCATTATTTTCACATAAATATCGTTGGCTCGTGTGTTTTAATATCCTCGTGACCTCTTCTCTCTACCCCCAGCCCTCCCTCCACCAACCGCCTCCGACACCCATTCTTTTCTCAAGTTCAAGTTCAACTTAATTTTTGTTGTTGTTTCTTGTGGTCATAGCTACAACATTTAGGCTAGACGAACATAAATATGCCACTTTGCTGTTATGTCGCAGTCATAATCCATCATCTTAGTTTCATATTCCAGTTGATGCTGCAACGAGCCACGATGCGTGGTATAATGTGTGCATCTCCAGTCATTCACCTAGATTTTGAGAAAACTAGCGGCAGGACTGTGACCCGGCAGCAATACAACAAAGTCGCATGTGTGCACCTGGGCTTAGGAAAATGTGAGTGGTGCAAACTTTCCTCTTTAAAAATTAAATGCTATCTCATGTAAGAAACTTCTGATGGCTCTCTAAACTATCATCAATTCATGGTTCTAATTATAAGCTTATTCTGATACACCAGGGGCTCAGAAATATAACAAAACCTGTTTGTAGGTAGTTTCGTATAAGGATGGGTTGTGATGATGATGATGGTGGTGGTGGTGGTGGTGATGGTGGTGGTTGCAGTAGTGGTGGTGTGGTGGTGGTTGTGATGGTCTTAGTGATGATGGTGATGGTTATGATAGAAGTTATGATGATAGTGGTGGTGATGGTGGTAGTGATGGTCACAGTGATGGTTGTGATGATGGTGGTAGTGATGGTGATGGCGATAGTGGTGGTGACGGTGGTAGTAATGGTGATAATGGTGGAGGTGGAGGTGGTAGTAATGGTGATAATGGTGGAGGTGGAGGTGGTGATGGTGGTAGTGATGGTGATAATGGTGGTGGTGGAGGTGGTGATGGTGGTAGTGATAGTGGTAGTGGTGGTGATAGTGGTGGTGATAGTGGTGGTGGTGGTGATGGTGAGGTTGATGGTGGTGGTGGTGGTGGTGATAGTGGTGGTGATGGTGATAGTGGTGGTGATAGTGGTGGTGATAGTGGTGGTGATAGTGGTGG
>OZ007571.1:33090763-33113263 GCA_963931925.1 Onchidella celtica | reverse complement strand
TAAAAGCTGTTTCATTAAACTGTTAATGACCATTTTAACTCCAGATTTAGCATATTATAAGAAAAGTATCTAGAAAAAACATGACTTGCAAAAAGAAGGTATGCTTTTGTCAAAAATAACGTCATTGTTACGCTGTTTTCGAATTGACCACTTTGTGTTACGAGCAGTTTGATGGGGATTGGTCCAGACGGAGAATGACTTGGCCCTTTTGTAGCGTTAAACAATGGGACCAATATAGCTGGCAGTTTTAATTGAAGCAATATTTCCTTCATTTCTATTGGTTAAATCTTTTAAGAGATGCTGTAGCTGGGCATTGTCTGCATAACAGGTAGAAATCGGCGTTTTATTAAAATCTGGGAGTTGGCCTGTTTGTGGCTGACACTATCGATCTTACGTTTAAGTCTGTTCATGTATTCGGCAGTTTTCCTTACTATACTGAACTGTTTACACATGGGAGGGGGGGGCGGGGCGGTTTATAATAAAACTACTGGCGTACAGTGATCAATTGGATATATATACCACATAGTATCATTGGTATAGTTCCATTCCCCGTATCGTAAAATGCAAATATGAACCAGGTAAACTGCTGCCTCCTGTCCCATCTGGGTAGAATGGTAAATGAAATAAAAATAAACTTTATTAATTTTGTCATTTTGTTTTTCTGTACTGTCTTAATGTTGTACGGGCTTGTTTATTTGTCTGCGATAGTCTGTGGAATTTGCTCGTGTAGGGGCAATAATTACCGAAGAGAAACACGTCAATTCCTCCCGAGGCTGTTATCTGCCCTTTGAATTGCCCGTTCCTAGGTTCTTTTTAGTTTTCTCTAAACTTTTAGAGCATTTTAAGAGCTTTTCAGATAAACCAATTTTTGTGTTAAAGTTTTGTTTCTTTGCTTTAGAATGCTCGACATATTTTTGTATGTTGGTTTACGTCTACTGTTGTGACATCGTCTTTTCTAGTGTTATTTTTACCCAGTTTACAACGCCGGGCCATGGAAAATACCACTTAAACCCTCGTCACTCTGCCATATCACTGAAAAAAAAAAAAAAACAATAAAAAAACGCCTTTCCCATTACAGGTCAGATTCAGTTTAAGACAACGTTTTCTGGAACGAAATCAGTTCTATCTGTTTCTCTGGGTTATAAGTTTGTACGAAAAACAGTATCTTTTGTGCTCGCCTCTCATGCTGAAGGGACCAGGTTCGATTCCCGGTCGGTGCAGGCATGTTGGAATTTTGGCGGAAAATGCCTGTCTCTGATAACATGGTAGATAGGATCGAGCACCTAGTCTTCTAGGATAAGGACGAAAAACTCGGAGGGCCCCTGTGCACATTCCGCACGTTAAAGCTACCTTGGCAGTTTGAAGACGAGAAGAGCAGGCCTAATACAAAACATTAACGAGAAAAATAAGCACGAGGAAAGTGAATGCCAAGAGCATCGAACCTCATAAAATAAAACATAAAACCGAGTATCTTTAGGTCATCACAAATGGGAAATGAATGAAGACTAGAGCTGGGTACAATGCGAAATGGTTTCTTGTCTCCTGTGCACTTTTCTTTCTCTTTTTGATACATACAGTCTCTTTTAATAAAATGGCGGCACTGCTGAACTGACATTAATTTTATAAAACGGTGGCTCCAAGCCGGCGCATGGGTGGTTTATTTGGGGATACGATATATTTTGGGGGTTTCAAGTGGGAAATACTTCATGCCTTTTAATGATGCACATTTCATGTATTGTGAAAATTACAAAGCCACTAACATTTTTCTTATTCCGGATTGTGCGTGTTCAGAATTTCTACTCCTGATATTGAAGTCAATCTCCGTGGCTTGGTTCCGTTGACCCGGGTCATTCCACCAGTGTTGGTAGGTCTGTGGACTCGAACCTGAATTGTTTTTTCTTTGGAGTTTTTTTTTGTTGTTGTTGTTCTTGCTTTGGGGGGAGCCGTGAGATATTCAAAGATGAAAATCAGCCCTTGTAAAAGATCATTCCGAACAGTTCCATGACCACAATGTAGCAGTGTTCTACATACAAACCATTGACTGGGAGCACAGTGCGACGCGGCAAGCGTGGAAGTCTTGTGAAGAACTTCGCGATACGCGCGGTGCTCGTCGGTAGCCTAGTGGTTGGCTGGCCAACAGCCATGGCGCCTTTTTTTTCCCCCCTCTTGAAGATGTCTAACATCCTTTATAAAAACTATTGTCCACAACTGTACAGGTGAAGGGTGAAAAAGTTGGAAAGGCGACGACAACTGAAAAATCAGTAAACTTCTGGTAAAAATCGGACAAAAGTTTCTTGTTTTTTAGTGAGTTTCTGTTCTTCTGGAATACTTAACACAGCCACTGGTTGAAAGAGTAAGTCGTTGTGTTTTGGTTTTTGTTTTGCTTTAGGTTTTTCACTCTTTCATTTTTCTATTCCATTATGAATTACTTCAGCTAAATAAAAAAAAAAGTGTACTTTCATTACTTTTAGTTTTGTTTTATTATATTTGAATAGGATATCGCCGTATCCACTTGGTGCGATCGTTTTTGGTTGTAGTTGTTTTGTTTTTTTACGATCTACTTGGTCTTGCGTTTTACGTTACGCGAAAAACTGTTCCGTGCTAGCGATAAGTAACTCGTTAGCGTAGGTGGAGCAACGCGACTGTGCCCAATTAGGCTGGTTGTCTCGTGCGCTGTATGCTCAGTGAGCTCTCAGCAATGCATGGTGTTTTATCTGGATGGTATCATTATAAGCAATTTCAAAAAGCAATAACATTGCAATAGCGCGCGGAACCCTAATTAGTTCTTGGATGAGTTTTCCAACCCCCTCCCCATTCCCAATTCTTTGCTCACGATGGTTACAGCCCTGGGGGCCCTCAGAATTCTGCCTAAACGTGTCCCAAAACAGAGAACTGTTGGGTGATAGCAGAGAGGATGGAGAAATAAACTGGCCAGTCTGTATGGTTTGCCTAATGGGTTCATCCTGTGAAATGCAATTGTTGTTGTTCTTCTTGTTGTCACTGTTGTTGTTGCTGTTTTCAAGAGAGGGTTCTGTGGAGACGGAAAGATGGAGATGAGAGACAACAAAGCATCAACAAGGAAAAAATGATGACCCTGCAAATAGGGGTCGGGGTTGGGGAAGGGATGGGGTGGCTGTTCTCAAAGCTTTCTCATAATGAAAAAATGATAGTAGATAATGACTGTGTGTGCGGAAGATGATCGTAGGTGGACAGTTTTTAGTGCCCGACTCTCTATCATAAGCGTGATCGAACGATTGGTCAAAAGAGATCATCAGCATTTGTTTTCTTTTGTTGTTGTTGTTGTTGCTTTTTTCAGTTCCCCACACTCTAGACATAAAACTTACAAACTTGTGATAATAAAGACAAAAGGAGAAGAAATATCGACTGGAATATTCCAGGTCACTTAGTCATTTTATGAGCCCAGAGATAACGTTTAATGTCCTGTTTTATAGCTATGGCACTTTTATCGCAATATGAATGGAGTGGAAATGTCTGTGACTAATGAAAGTGAGTACGGAATGTCACCGAATATCTCAGATATGCTTTGTTTGTGTTTTACTATAGATCTAAACACCGGGCGCGTGTAATGTTTTTTGTTTGTTTCTTGTGACCTATGTAAATGTAAAGTTCCAAATTTTCCTCACCAAAAGCACACTGCTATTATCCATCTTGGGGAACTATGGATATATCTCAAAATGTGCCCTATTGCCTTTTCATGACTCATTTAAATCTTAGGCGTTTGAAATAATAATAGATCTAGATCTTTTCATTTGTTTGCTTTTTGTTTCGCTAAATCTGCATAAATAGGCTGATTTCAAAACTTCCGCACGAAAAGATCGATGTTCCTTCCAATTAAGAAATAAATCGAACTGAAACACACACAAAAAAAAAAGTAAGGCTTGGCGTAAAGTTGCCATCTTCCTACTGCAAATTTCTGCACATCTGTCACCACCCACGACAAATTGAAATGTCACGAAGTGTTTTTCCCTTCCCAGCCCTTTAACGCCACTAATAGCCAAATGTAAGGTTGTAAGGTAAGGGACCTACCTGAGACTGGGCGTAGGTATTCTTTAAACACAGATAAGTAATCAGATAATTGAACAATGCATCAGTTTGTAATAAGGAGTTCTTTTAACCTTGATCATGAACAAAAAAATTTTTGTTGTTGTTGTCTCTGTTATCTTTAACTCTGCAAAAGGTGCCAATTTTTTGCCCCTTATCATTATTTCTGGATAGAATCTGGCGCAAAAAAGAAAGTGCATTCCTAATACATTCTATACAGGGACGTACCGTACAGATAGATACAGAGTCAGTCTCTTTAATTAGGTATATCACACCAGAGTATAAATAGTGAAAAGTTGTTATTTTTAAAGTTTGCTAAAGTTATACGGTCCAAAAACAAACAAATAAATTATCATACATAATTATACAACTTTTTATTAAAATTTTCAACAATTTTGTAAGACAATGAACACTTTGTCAAGAGTTTATAAAAGCACTGTCAAGATTTCAAGAGTCACTGTTTGCTCTGGGTCTGGGGATAGATCTCCATATAATAGATAAATGAATAATCGTGAGGAATAAAATATATATTTAAAAAAGATAAAACCAACGGATGATCAGTGCAGTAATTGAGACCACACTAGTGGCCATTCCAACCGTTCGCAAGGACGAACCATCCTGTATATCACACCCCCAACATTGAACAATTGATTATGTTCGTCCTGTCAAAACCGCAGAAAGCCATTAATGTTAATATTTTCGATTCGCACGAACAAATCGCTGTGCTTGCGTTGCTGTTGATAAAGTCTAGATATCAAGTTAGAATTAGTTGTGGATCAGTTCTCAATGGCCTACCTTGACATTAAAATTGTTGGTACTGCGGGAAAACTGAATGTGGAAACAGTAAATAATCAGGTGTTTTTCGAGAGGCCTCAAAAATCTGTAAAACAGGGTATTTGACAATCGGTCATTAGTCGATTTTAGTAACAAAATGTCAGCAAGTACAAGTACCAAGTATTCATCCGTTATCCTTTAATGATATGTTGTTGATGGTATTTACAATTTAGGCTACAGTTTTCTTTTGTATATAATTAATTACATTAGCCGGTATAGGTTTTTTAAAAAGTGCATTATTTGAAATCCATCATTGTGAAAATGACCAAAATTTAACACACTGGCGAAGTTAATTGTTTAAATTTTTCGTACTTTTAAAGTAAATACTGAAATGTCGAAAAGGTGTTTAAAATTTAATAAAATGTGAATTGAGTAGTTGGCGTGGGTTGGAAATTGAAATCTGTTTTGATTGGAGGCTTACATAAATCAGTTAATTTAGCATCCATATATCCGTATTGTGTGTGTGTGTGTGTCTGTATGATGTTGGATTGGGTAAGGACAGTTTTGTCTGATCGAATGCATTGATCTTCCCTTACAACGCCTTTGCAAGAAACAAACATCAATGGAAAATCTGTAACACTTCCCCCTTCCCCTGGCTGAGCCATTCCTAGTGGCATAACTTGGGTGAAGGAATATGGAGCCGGCGGGTCATTTTTATGTTCAAACAAAAAACTCTTCAAAGGTGTCGGTTTTCTAAAAAAGAGAAAATTCTAATACATTCTCTTTTTGTTTAAAGAAACAAAGAAAGAAAATGTGCAAATTTTAACGAACAGTTTTCAAGAAACACTTTTTGGTTGTTTTGTTTTGTTCTTTATTAGCCTTGTGCGCTATCAACCTTACGCCTCTCGCCGCACCTTGGGCGTTTAAGATTGTGAGAGCATTCAACTGTCTGTAATAAAAGGAAATCCAAGCTGTTTTGCTCCTTTTTGTAGGGCTGGAGCAAGTGTCCAATTCCCTTGTTCTGGCAGGACAAATCAGATTACTACGTCATCGGATATTGTAGCATGAACATGTCAAAACCTGCAAATAAAAACCCAGTGGGCCTAGTGGAAGTTTCCCCAAGCTTAGTTCAGTTTTCGCAAAGTTCTACTCACTTTTCTGAAGCTGGTAGTGCACCAAGTCAAGTAAAGTCAGTTTTGCGCCTGATTTGAATCAGCGCAGGAAGTCTCTCTTTTCCCCTCCAGCTGACTCACAACAGCTTAGACGCCCCTGGATTACTTGGACACATTTAATTCGGTCTGGCCAGTGTGCTATATCCCGTTTTAACTCCATCGTCCACATCTCACACTAAGCGAGGTGCAAGTGCCAAAGGCAGAAATCCTCCGAAAATAAAGACCTCATCTTCCAACTAAAACCGAGACAAATCAGAGATGTTGCAGTGCGCCACTAGCTTTAGAGCTGACAAAACGATCTACAAAAATGTCATCACAGAATTTAGCACAGCGTCGACCATGGAACCGAGAAAAAAGATAAAAACTGACATGAAATCTGAGGTCGATATTGTACCGTTCTATAAACCCAAATCATTGGCAGGGAAATGCAAATGACACTACAAGATCGTAAGATACGTTATAATTTTTTTTAAAAATAATATTGTGCCGTCATTGGGTTCATTTGGTTTCGATCTTTACTGCAGATATATAAGTTGTTTCGAACCCCCCGCACAGGTAATACTGGCCTGTTTCATCTGACGTCACAAGAGTTGAGCTCATTACGTTTTTCTTTCTTTAAATTATTGTGATAACTTTAAAAAGTATTAATGTGACAACACTGAAAGTGTATAATAAAATGTTTCCATTGCACCAGATATGATGATCATGGCGATTATTATTATTATTGTTATGCCTATTGTTTGTAAAGGATTTACCCTTGATCTTTGTCACAAATCCCAGACTGGGAGACGTAATAAGTTATGACAGGACAACAATCACGAACGAACAAGTTTAACACTTAACAGAACAACCCATCAGACTCACAGATTTTTATTAAGCATAATTATACAGATAATAGCGCAATTACATACATTATATTATTGAATTTAACTGCCGTACAACGGCCTTATTCCCACATGCACTCTTCCTCGGATCCACAACCCGGTAGTTACTTCCTAAAGACACTTCGGCCTCAGCCTCTCCCCTCAGGGTCTTAATAGCACATTAATAATTCACTGGCACCGCAGTCTCTCAATATCACCTTCCTATTGCCATAACACCTTAGCATTCCACTAGCACCTCAGCAGGGCAATAGCACATTATCATTTCAATAGCCCATCAACATGGCAATAGTACATTATCATTTCAATAGCCCATCAACATGGCAATAGTACATTATCATTTCAATAGCCCATCAACATGGCAATAGTACATTATCATTTCAGTTAGCACATTCACGCTCATATCTACGTCCCTGTCCGTGGCCAGACTGCCACGACTTTATGTGCCTCTACTGTCCTGCACCGACAGCCTCACTCTTGGCCTATGTGTGGCCCTATGCTGGCCTATCCCCTGTGCTCACCGAGGTGGCTCTTTGGCCCGTCCCCGACACCTACAAGAATAACATTACATTGGTATAATACTATACCATTTCTAATCACTTCACCCCTCATTACAACTCATGAAGCGTACACACAATAGTTCACATTTCACTCACCAAACCTCTTACGGTAACACACCTCCATCGTAGTACACAATACTCACTCGTGCTACAAATCCATGAACTCAACTTTCATCTATCGCTCATGGCGCACATTGCTATATCCAATATCAAGGACTTCCACATTCCTCACATATACTTATTTACATCATGGTAATAGACAAATATAATACATCAATCATAATTATCAATCATCGTTTCACCTACCAGTCATCACTGGAAAAAACTCTCTCACTAGTCTTCCGACTGCTCCCCTTATGTTCGCCCACTGGGCTTTCTCTTGCGTCCGCTCTTTAGGACGTTCTAACTTGCAGTGATAGTAATACAGCGCCCTCGCCTCCTTCAGACCCCCACCACTCATAACATGCACGCTTTCCCTTACTTGTCTACGTGCGTTAATTTTACTCTCCTCCTTTCCCCCCGTAATTATTAACTATCGCTCACTCCACTCGTGACAATCTTCAAGAAATGTCTTTCTGCAACAACAACAAAAATAAACAGAAACAAAATTAGACAGGTTTGGTTTCGCTTGATGTCACAAAATTTCATATCTCCGACTTTCTGAACTACTTTTACCCAATATGGCGGTGGAATAATTTCGTGACAGTTTGACACTTCAGATTAAGTGACGTAAAGTGAATGAAACAGCGAATATAGAATAACATGACAACTCTTTATAATGCAGATATTTTGCAGGTGACCCGGTTAAAGACAAAACTTGCATTGATTTTATAACGATGCTGCTCACTGATTAGAGAGTATTTTTATACACCACTATTTCGCTGTTTGGCAAATGCGCGAGGGTCAGAATTAGATAGTGTGATGTCTGAAAACATCCACAACTAGTTTGTGACACCAGCAATTTGTGAGGAGCAGAAAAAGAAATGAAATACTGGTAATTTCATATGTCACATTAGCTTGGCTCAAACCTCTGGTAAATCCCTTGGGTTAACTAAAGAGGAAGTTTGCTGCACAGCTGTCGTCAGAGCAGGATAGAATGATAAATTGTCATGCATTTCAGTACCTCTTACCAGTTAAAGAGACAAAAGAAAATAAGAAGGTGAGGTGGTACTTGGAGTCTAATAATGATATCTTCTCAAAGAAAAAGTATATATATACATGTATATTTTTTTTAAAAAGGAGCGACGAGAGTATTAATTTCATTATGGTGCAGTTTTCGTCCTTTTTTTTTCTCAACGCTGCGGCCTAAATGGTAGTTTCAAGAATTATTAAGATTAATTTTCCTAACTGTCAATTAATCAAACCCATTCGCCTTTGTATTGACCGATTGTGTGGTTTCAAGCTTCAGACAAATTTTTGTTTTAAAAATTGTACAAATGTAAAATGCCTTGATCTTTTTTGGTTGTTGGTGTTCTCATTGATAAGCCCACCGCATGGAAGACTGTATTTGACACGCATTCAGTTTGGTGTGTAGTGCCGTGGCGGGCAAGGTCTCTGTAGCAAGAATGTGGAATATTACGGGAAAGAGAGAAGGGCGGGACACGGGTTTATCCCGGGCAATACCGGGTACGTCACCTTGTATCTATGAACAATAAAAGAGAAACTTTAGGACATTGCAGCACGACCTTCTTAACTCCTTTGGCTCGTAGCGCTGTGCAGAGCAGTTTTGGTCTCCGTTTATAGTGAGAGATGTAGGACTATGGGGGTTAAGCTGGACCTCGCATACTGGTCAGACGGAAACCAATCTGTCTTACTGGGGCCCGACCCCGCAGACGGAAGGAGAGAATGTGTGCACTGAGTCAAAGCAGACAAAAAACACATTTGACTCGGTGCACCACCAGCCTTGGCTAACAAGGATTGTTGACTCTTCAAATTTTATATTATTTCTTACTGATGATCGTTTCAAAACGAATTCATTCCTTAGATATTTTGCAGGTTCATTATGTTATTATCCTTCATCAACGACAGACATAGACTGCACTAACGAGCTGCTGCTCAGGGGAAAAACTATGTGGGTGTTCCCTAAACAAACTGTCCCGTGCGCTGATTGCTATAATGATCAGCCGCTGCGCATGGAGACCCTCAACCCTCCTTTAATTTTCTTTTTTGAATTTTGCTGAGATGTAAGGTTATCGCAGGCTAGGAAGAAGGAGAACAAGAAGAAGAAGCAAAAGATGTCGCGGAAGAAAGACAAAATACTTTTGCAGGTTGTGGCACGTTGTCATTCCAAACGTTAAATTGGTAAGATAATAACTTCACAATCGTAGAGACATTTTACAGTATGAAAAATGATGAACGCATCATTTGCTACTGCTAAGACTCTTTCATAATCAAGGGTTGATAAATCCAGGTTTCAAGTGAAGAAATTAACATTTAGATAACAACTGAAGTAGAACAGAAAGCATTTGTGGGAGAATCATAATACACTGAATGAAGCATACTTCAATGTCTATATTGTAAGGATCTGTTCCGTCTAGCTCTCTATAAATAATAGTGCATCTCAACAACGTAGACGGAATTTGTTAACAGCACCCCTATTATCGCTATCTCCTTCTTATTATGTAACCAATTATGTATAATGTGCAAAACTCTTTAGCATTTGATAAGACTCCTAGTGTAGTGCCCTCCCGCCGCTCTTTCACTCATATCCATTTATTCCATTGAAGAAAATAGGTCGAATTAACTCTTAATGTTCCGGATCTCTCACAGTTATGATTGGCTTTCTCACTGTCGCCTTCAAACTCAACTGATTTGGGTTTCCGAGTCTGTGGGGTTTTCAAAGCCCTGCCGACAAATTGGGTGGCCTTAGCTGAAGGGTAAATGTATTCAAAAGACAGTTAAGTGGTTGTATACTTTAAATATAACATTAAGTTGCACAGGTATCAGATGAGGTGCGCATAGGTCATGGTCTTACATGATGAAAGTCAAAATAGAATTTGAAAATTATTGCTGTTTGTCTTTGACTTTGAACCATAAATTACATTCGGAGAAGATACACAGTCGTGTTGTGCCTTTTTTCTGCTCTGATTTTGCAGGTAGAGAAGCTACTCTATCTTCATCTCTCTACTCTGACTGAGATGATTGAAACACTTTATCTTTCATAATATTTCCCTTGTTAGAGCTCATTCCTTCCGCACGTGCGCGCCTGTTGTATGTGAGCAATTTAATGAAGGCTGATAATTTTCAATCCTCCAACTCGTAAGTTTCTCTTTGAGGAACATTTACACAAATTTAAACGTGACCAAATTTTTATAATTGCCGTTTTAGTAGACGTGTCTGTGTTGTATTATTTGTGTGCGAAGCATTCAGACGGCTGGATGCAGTTTTGCACACAAAAACAAACAAAACAAAAAAAACAGTACGTGACATATTTCAAAATGTGCAAGCTTGCTTAACGACATGAATCACAGCGTCTCCGTACGCTTTTCTGACATCGTCAACCGTATTTTGAAATAAAGACGTTGATTATATCTCATGCATTCCGGGAGTGTCTGATCATTAAGCCAATTTGTAAGTTTGGATGAACAGAAAGGGTTCGAACAGCTTTGCTTTCGAGTCAATTAAGCGGCAAGAGAGTTGCAGGGGAGTTTAATGATGGATAGCGTGCAGGGCAGGTGGTGACGGGGGATGAGCTTGTGAAGGACAATGCAGCTTTACAGGGATGAGCACGGATGAGGGGTAGGAGGTTGGGGGTTTGGAAGGGTGGGGGCGGGTGCTTAAATAGACGGTTGGAGTTACATAACCTTGTACTCACACACGTGCATACGTGAACGGATACTATGTGTATTGTTTCTCTCTCTCTCTTCTCTCTCTCTCTCTCTCTCTCTCTCTCTCTCTCTCTCTCTGTCTTTCTCTCTCTCTCTCTCTTACTTGCTCTTTCTCTCTTCTCTCTCTTTCTCTCTGAAGGAAAAAGGTAGATAGAATGAGAAAGGATGGGGAGATGGGCTTAGAAATATTGATAAATCTTTTGAAATCACGGCGACCCAAGTCAGGCATAATACACGTGACATCCGGACTGGTAGACCAAGAGAACGTGAGTGGGAGAGAGGAGGGGGGGGGCGAGAGGGAGAGAGAGGGAGAGAGAGAGAGAGCCCAATCTGAGACAGAATGAGAAGAGAGAGAGAACATAATCAGAGTATATGGAAGGAAATGAAAGAGAGACAGAAAATTGAAAGTGTGAAACGATAGAGTGAATCGCTCAAGTTTTTCTAATTCTACTCATAAACCCGAGTATCTGACAACTCATACAGGTAGACATATTGATGCCAATATCTTTAAACTGATAAAAGAAAGTTTTTTATAACCTGCATCTTTTCCTTCTTTGCAAACGAAATCTCCTTCTTAAGTGTTGGAGATTTTCGAACTCACCTGCCACGCACACACGCATAATAATTTTTTGGGGCATGTCATCCGTCAAAAGATTTTCACGCGCCATATAATGTAATTATGATAAACCAAATTCATGTATAAATATATATATATGAGGATAATTTTTTATTTTTTATTGAAAGAGCGAGAGATAAAGGAACTACATGTAATTTTATTGAATCAAATGTGTAAAAGGGAAATGTATGACTCTCCATTAAACCCTCTCCGGGAAGGAGAAAATCATATTAAGAAGGAGGAAGGTAAAGGGTATGAACTGTTGACTCCAGGTCTTGGTCTGCTAGTTAGATTTCTCTGTCCGCAGCCGCGTATTTAGTCAAGTGTGTTATTCTTTGTCCCACAATATTTTGAGACCAAACAAAGGGCTACCGCTAGAGTAATCTGCCATACTGTCGAAGGGAAGTAACCCTTGGCTTCTTCTAGTACATGTATCGCTGCCCCCAGTGTTAAATTATTTGCCAAAGGAAATATGCGGCTGAAAATTTGATTAATACAACGGATTAAATGAGAGCAAAAGTGAATTAAAATTAAATATATTGACTCGCTGAATTAAAAATAAATAGACAAATTTCTCTTTATACTTATAAATAAAATAATGAATAATAACAATAAGTTAATGAAAATACATTTGGTTTCAGTTCTCAAACCGGGACACGAGGGGACACGGTTGTCTAGAGGCAATATGCTCGCCTCTCAAGCCGGCCCGCGCAAGCATGTTAGATTTTTCTTTTTTTCGGAAAAAAAAAAGTTCTGTCCCTGATCCTGTGGTAGGTAGGATCCAGCACCTAGTCTTCTCGGAAAGGGACGAAAAATTCGGAGAGCCCGTGTGCACGTTGCGCGCGTTAAAGATACATTGGCAGTTAAATGTCGACAAGAGCAGGCCGAACAAGGCCGCTGCCCGGGCAAAATTCTTTTAAAAAACTCATCCCTACCATTAAAACACATAGAAACAAGAGAAAGAAGAATAAGAAAAGTGAGATGTAAATGCCAAGGGCAGTGAACCTCCTAAAATAAAGTCCTAAACACTTTCATCAGTTCAATAACAGAAAACCATTTGTTTTGGTTTATTTTGTTGTTGTTGTTTTTTTAATATTAAACGGCAGTGGGTGGAAATATCCATTAGAAGAATGTCTATGACCTATTTTCAGTAGGGCGACGGAAACAGCTATGCTATTTTGCTGCGCACCACAGGTCACTTTAAACAGTTGCTACTGAAGGCCATGGTCTTAGGGTAGCCACACAAAGGCCATCGAGCCACTAGGCGCTTTAGGTGATAAGAATTGCACTATATAATTTCAACAACTGCACATAGAGCCCACCTAGATTCGGTCCGTTTATGTAGTGCAATTCTTCTCACCTAAAGCGCCTAGTGGCTCGGCGACCGAATTCGGTGGCCTTTGTGTGGCTACCCTTAGACATTAGCCAGGCGTATGCACACACACGCACACATACACACCAAGAGTATAGCCCAAGCATGTGTCCATAGAATAAAACAACGTGAAATCTACAAAGCCAACTAGAAAGAAAGGACTTAAGTTTGAGTTTACAGAAAACACGATAATGGTCACGTTCTTCTAGGGAAGAGCAAGGCGATAGACAGAATATACCAGATAAGACAGGAGACCCGATCTGGGGCGTTCATCAATCACCCGCAGAAAGAGAAGACGAAACCGGCACAACCTTGAGGCCAATGGGTCATGTTGACCACTAAAAGAACTCAGTGAGTAATGAGTTGCAAACGAGATGCCTCAAATCATGCTTGAAAACATTCTCATGGATCATTAATTGAAAGCAATACTAGCCCTGGTTGTTTAGTACTATCCCTCGCTGTTTCTTACAGCGCTGTTTGTATCAAGATCAGTTTAAGGCCGTTTAGGGACAAAAGTCGTTGTGATCCATTTGGACACGTCATACTTCAGGTCAGCGTCATAATTACGAGCAAATGTTAAATTTACTCACAGATAGCCAGATTGCTAGACAGACAGACAGAAGACACAGACGGGCGGCCAGACAGATAGAAGGACGGACACACAGACCTACGGACGGACAGCTAGATATCTGGGTAGATGTACAGACGGACGGTCAGACGGGCGGACACGCGAACAGACAGATGAGCAGATAGACAGATATTCAGACACACAATAGATAGATAGATAGATAGATAGATAGATAGATAGATAGATAGATAGATAGATAGATAGATAGATAGATAGATAGATAGATAGATAGATAGATAGATAGATAGATAGATAGATAGATAGATAGATAGATAGATAGATAGATCTTTGAAAGTGCACTAGAAGCAAGGAAATTATCTTGTCTCTCAGCAAATTCCACGAAAAGGCATCAATATATTTTTTCCGTAATCCAAATGGATACGGAAATTCACTCAGAAAATGCTGACACAGACCGATATAAGAAATGATCGTAAAAAGATGCACAAAGATTTGTAATTTACACACAAATCCTCTTCTCTTGCACTGAACCAGTTTACAGTTTCCTGGCTCAGTGTTGTCCTTGGGTAGACAGCAAAATTTGTAAGTGGATCTGGCGATATCGGGCTTGAGGTGCGATATTTGTACCTCTTCAAAAAATGAAGATAAAATATTTCTCACAACAATTTCAACCAAAATATTTAAATGGATACAGACAAAAGGCTAATCTGTCATTTTATTGGCAAATTTTCATTCCCAAAGAATAATGTTCCCCTCCTTTGGAGCTGTTTTCTCAGGAATTTGGTCTTATACCTCAAGCCCGGTTTCTACAGATCCACGCACATCTTAACCTGGATATCAACAAAAACACGAAAGACCATGCTGTATCATTACCAGCCTATTTTCCCCCAAGCTGCTCCCTCTGCACAATCAATAGGCTGAGACTTTATTGACCCAGCAGTTCGTTTGTTATGTAAGCGTTAACTCTTATAAATCTATGGAACACCAGCATTGTATGGAAAGACATCAAAGTAAAATGCATTAAGTTCTATTAGAAAGTTTTGCCGGAATAATGTGCATTATACACAACAAAGTAATCACAACACAAACAGAGAGCTGCATTTTTCTTTCATGCAGTTTGGATGATAACAAAAAATCTGAAGTACATTGCTCACTCACATACGCAAGTACCAGGTCTAACCCAAATTTGCGTCACTGTGCTTTCATTTCTTTCTTGGCCATCCTTTCCAAATTACTGGTGCAGAATGAAACCCGAGACACCAAAAACCGAGACGGACCATTTCTCTTTTCACTATAAGTCCACAACTTGCGCGCGTATAAACACGGTGAGTACTACTCACAGAGCTCTGTGGTACTGGTCTTTTTCGTTTCAATTATGAAGGGGTTTAGTGCGAATTGTTGCATTTTTGACATGGATAATACGCGCGCAAGTCGACGGACGGAATTTGGCGAATTGAACCGTCTCGGTATCCTGTGTCTGGGATAGAATTTTCTTCTGTGCTGCTCGAGAACGCAATCGTCAAGTTTCGGCTGCATCCCCCTCCCCCTTTCAACATAACAAATTGCGTTACGCCCCCCCCCCCCCCCCGCAAAATTATTGGTCGGAGGCTATAAAGGAAAAATGCAGTCGGAAATATGATCCAACTTGATGAGAAAGGGTTTTAAAAAACAAACGAACAATTGCCATTAGAAAAGAATCATTTTTTTTTAGAACGGCCAAGAAGGTAAAATAATGTTTCTGACTTTCTATGACGCCAGAAATTTGTTGGAAATATTTTTAATAAATTCACCATAACAACAGGTTTGTTTCTTTTGTGAGGACTCGACACTCCTTTATAGGGCTATGTAAAAGACGCTGCTCGTGGTCCCTGTCAGGCCGTCGACGACTAAGTACCTGAAAAATACCAGAGAAAGTAATTATTATTACCTAGATATCTCCCTACGAGCGGGATTCGCCCTTGAAACCTCTCTAACCCAGGTGAAACACCCTGACCACTGCGCCAATGTCCTGGCAAACAATCTCTGCATGATTCCGGTGGAAAATTTATTATCGAAATCAGTAAGAATTATTCAGAGTTTTAATTCTTCTCTATTCAACTAATAGTATTAAAATGCTTCATAAATTGTTTAACTGGTGGTATTAAAATAAATCCCGAGACCCATGGACGACGCCAGCAAACGGCATTAGCTGTGTTCATAGTTCCCTGCGGCTATTTAATTGGGTGACCAGACAGTTAATTAACTTTGAACACCTTGCCATCGTGACTGCAGGCATAATCTATGTAATATTACATGGATGACATTTATTCAGTGTCCTCACACGAATCTAAACGAGTTAATTGGCTTGTCTACACAGCACTATCAGTCATCGGCCCCAGGGCGCATCCCGATTGTCATTGGCCACTCACCCAAGGATGCCCCTAGTGCTAACACCATCATTAATTCTCTTGTTATCATGTCTTGCAGCGCCCAGTTCGGACATCCATTGCTCATTGTGTCTCTCGGCTTGACCACTCCACTGGCGATCTTGATTTATGTGCGACACACCGGTTTCTCTCTTTCTCTCTCTCTCTCTCTCTCTCTCTCTCTCTCTCTCTCTCTCTCTCTCTCTCTCTCTCACTCTCTCATCTCAGTCTTTCTGTGCTCTCCTCTCGCATAATATATTGTGTCCATATATTGAGACTGAACTATGGAATTCATAAGATCTATAATACTACATGAGTGAATATTTTCCGAATGACCTAGAAACTCTTGTTACAATCTAGTCATTAATATTTGATAACTACACTGTGGTACTGTGGAATTTTACCATTTAGCTTTGTTGATCCATCAATTTTCGAATCATTTAGGCATAAAATTTCCATTCTGAAGCTAAGTCCATAGGGCCGTGTACAAAGACGTTGCTACCATAATGACAAGAGTTGGCAGCAACAAGGTTTAGCAAAGCTTTTTGTATAATTTGCCCATAGAGGCTTGAATGTAGTACAGGCGTCCAGCAACACTGTTGTGTTGACAATGCTTGGCCATTGGTAACTTCAGTGTTTACTAGAGCTCTGCGGTCTCATCACAGGTGCTCGTGTTGATTCAGTCCTCGTTAAACAAAGAGGGTTACCACCCTAGGGGAGCCAGGCACTTTCTTGTTGTCCCCGTGACGGAAGGAAATCATTACTGTGCGCGTTTCAACCCTGTGGTCTTTTTCCATTTGGTTGTACAATAATGTTTGGCTCTCTCTCTCTCTCTCTCTCTCTCTTTCTCTCTCTCTCTCTCTCTCTCTTTCTCTCTTTCTCTCTCTCTTTCTTTCTCTCTGTCTCTCTTTCTCTCCTCACTGTCTCCCTCGCTTTCCCTATCTCTTTCTCTCTTTCTCACCTCTCTCTCTTTCTCTCTCTCTCTCTCTCTCTCTCTCTCTCTCTCCCAGTAATATCCTGCCTGGCAAACAATTTGAAAACTGTTACGCTTGAATTACCCGTACAACTGCCCCTAATGATAAGCTTCAAATGAACTTTCCAAAAAAATGCATATTTCTCTTTTGTGTATCACAGTTTAACAAACCAAATTACTGCCAATTTGTGCAAATTTGAGAGATGATTTTATTTTTTTTTTGCAATTTTCAGATGAAATCCAGTGATAATCACCTGGAATGAGGTTAGGTTATGAAATCAGGAAGACCAAGACATTTTGTTTTTACTTTTCAAGCAGAAAGTCGCCACCAGTTGGGGAAAGCAGTGAACCTAGAAGGTAATAGGGCAATCCAGGGATTCTTCACGGGGGCGTGAAGGAGATCAGTGGTTTCTGAAGGATTCAAACCCAATATGTAGGTTAGGAAGACGAAAATGTTCTCAACTTATTCTGATTTTCAATGTGATGGAACTTAATTGGCGAGAATATAAAATCTGAGCTGAATCATTGTTCTGTCGAGCCACTGGCCACAGCCGTATTACTAGGAACAAAATTTCACAGGGGGGCAGAAAACATTTCACAAAGACGTGCTTTGCTTTTCTATTTTGTGATGATCGAAAGAACTTATAAAGCTCTGTTTTCATGTGTACGGAAACGGAAACGGCAAAAATCCATCAAGTAGTAAAAAGAAAGAGTGTTTCCATAATATCTGTACTTAAACGGCGACTCGGTACACATGAAAATATTCTTTCTATTCCACTACCTGCAAGGTTTTCGACGTTTCCCTTTCCGTACACACGAAAACTCAACTTTAGACGCACAAACGTGTAATCTAGAAAGTCAGAGTACATTTCATTCTGTAACATGATTCTAAAAAGTGATTATGTCTAAGATTGACGTTGTATAGAGTCCCTTTCCGTATGATGGCAGTATTCTTCAGTGACGGTTTCTAAAATGGCATTCTAAATTTTATTCCCTGTCCTTTTTAACAAAAATGCAAATTAAAAATGTAGCCGCTTGTCAATTCATTACTTTATTGTTTTTGCTCTCACCTTGAATTCCCACAAGACCATTGGGTTTTCGCTCCTGGCTTGCTTCGTCTCTATTTTTGTGGGACGTCTGTGATGCTTGCAAAATTCCACTCAGAAATAGCAGTTTTGCCAATCTCTAATGACATCATAATTTCATTTGAAAGGGAAAAATATGAGGTGTGGAATTGGAAATGGAATTTTCATAATTATAATATCAGAAAAAAAAATTATGTATATTATTATATCTGCAGCTGTTATTTCTGTGGGGACCAGTTCATATCCATTATCTGTGGCTCCCTTGTCCTCTTTGCAGAATTATATAATTAAAAGCAGTGGCTATTTAAGACCAGGCACTTCATTCTCTATTTTGCTGTATTCTGTTTAAAAGAAAACAACAAAGAGGCTTCAGCAAAACGAAATGATAACATTGTGATAGCGGTGAAGATGGGTTTTAAAAAGAGAAATTTCAGGGATATTTGCAGAAAAGCGATTACGAAAACCACTTCTGAGAGCCAATCGAGGCTTCGTGTTTGATCTAACTCTGTAACGGCGTCAAGAAATAAATTAATAAACTTCTGAACCTTATCTAATACTGTGGTGCCGGGGCTTCCGAAATAAATATACAAAATGCAGCTTAACCAAGCACGAAAGAGAATATACTTAATATTTAAACCAGTGAATTAAGACTGATTCTCTTCCGAAATTTAATTTATTTTAGCAAATTCAATGGGAAGCGAACATAACTGCTAGGAATGTTTCACGAGATCCTTGCCATGCTTTTACATGTAGTTCGTAGCGTCAAACTGATCTTTTTTAGCAGCTGTTCCCATAGATATACACTACTGAACGGCTATTCCTAATCTACCAGGATCCGTTATAAGTTTTATACTACCTTTCTGTTTTCCAACTGTTCAAATTCCCGTACAGTCAAGTGTCTCATCTATCTAGTGATCTTGTTTTGTTGAGTGTATGTTTTAATAATCTATCTATCTATCTATCTATCTATCTATCTATCTATCTATCTATCTATCTATCTATCTATCTATCTATCTATCTATCTATCTATCTATCTATCTATCTATCTAATCTATCTATCTATCTATCTATCTATCTATCTATCTATCTATCTATCTATCTATCTATCTATCTATCTATCTATCTATCTATCTATCTATCTATCTATCTATCTATCTATCTATCTAGTCTGTCTATCTAGTCTGTCTGTCTGTCTGTCTGTCTGTCTGTCTGTCTGTCTGTCTGTCTGTCTGTCTGTCTATCTATCTATCTATCTATCTATCTATCTATCTATCTATCTATCTATCTATCTATCTATCTATCTATCTAGCTATCTCTCTACCTATCTCTCTGTAAGTCTTTCTGCCTGTCTGCCTGTCCACTGATCCATCTTTCTTACTGTCTCTGTCTGCCAGTCTCTCTGTCCATCTATCTCTACCTATCTAGCTAGCTGTTCCCCTAGTAAGGTCGTCCATCCATTATTGCGTCCCATACCACAAGGTGACATGTGCAAACACTAAAAAAAAAAAGAGCATCTCTCTATGTCAAAGACTCAAAAAGTGCACTCTTTTAAGCTGCCACAAATATAAACCTGTTTTTGATATGATCGTATTATGGATACCTCGAAACTCGTGCACTTATACAAACCACATTTATAGTTCAGACTTCGTTGCTTTCTTTTCAAAAGTTTCGAAATGAACTACAAAGGCTCCATAGATCTGGGAAGAATTGACAGGTTACGTGAAAACGGCATTGTGGAATAGCGATGTATCCCACAGACAGGCGGAGATAACACTGTACGATATCCTGGCCATCGCAAACACTAAAACCTTTGAGATCCGCTACTGTCGAGTTTGGGAAAGTTTGGTCTTATCACTTGTCAACAGCAAATGTGAAAGTTTGTCTGTCAATATTTCATTGTTGTCGTTGTAGTGTGTCTCTCAAACTGTGAATGGCAACCCGTTGTTGGGTCTCGCCATTTTTTGGCATTAGTTCACGTCCATGTCTTATTTTATTATTTCCCGATTTTGGAATGTGTTTATTTTTATTCCTTGATTTCTCAAAGATTATTATGAGAGTTCTGAGTTTGCTTAACACTATATTCTTTCCCCATACAATGCCGAAACAGTACTGCCATGATTTTTATAAGCCTTGATTCTTTCGTATTTAATCATTTCGGTTATTCCAAAGGGTGAGTGGGAACTTAGAAACAAATTCACAGCTGACAGACAAAAGATTATAATTCCGCGGCCTTCTCGGCTCTTTCTTCTATTTCTCTTTGTCGTTCGCGTTCCGCGGCCTTCTCGGCTCTATCTGCGGCACGCTCTTCTCTAGCTAGGTCTTCTTTTAGTCTACTCTCGCACCAAGAAGCCAGCTGGTCCTCGGGTATGCCTAACAGCTTCGCTGAATTTATATAGGAAGTGTAATCGGCCATTATGATTAGTTACACTCACAATAGGTCTCTACAGGAGATCTATTAATGTTAATGGACAGGTATCCGGATAAATTCACGCAATAGCCCGTCTGACAGTGTACTATGTTATTACTGTAGTATTTACGTTAATCCGATACGCGATAAAAAATATTTACTTGTTTAACTCCGCGATTATTAATCCCTGAGGCGATTTGCACTCGTCGGGTCGACGTCCCAAGTAGACGACAAAATACAAACAATGTTCCTTCTTCAATGAAATCGCAGTGTCCTTACTGTTATCACTGCCGATGTAATATATAAATACACGTGAATCAACGAATATTAGATCGTTGATTAATATTTTTAGCTATTTTTCTATAGCTCTTGTATAATTGCAATTGCAAGGTAATTTTATTACCGGTAGTTCTCTTTAAAGAACAATAACTTCAGTAATTATATACTGGATATTCAAGGCAGGTGCACAACTGCACTTGAATGGGGAATCAATATTCCCAATATATAAATATATACTCTGGCGTATCAGCCTTATACGTCACAATAACCAGATAAACTCAATCAATGCGTCAATGTAGACACATGACTCACACAGGCATTATATTAAACAAAGGAATGTACCAACACGATAATGATAAAGGTCTAATGAAAAAAAAAAATACACCAAACACGACGCTAGACAAACAAGAAAAGACGAACGATAACAGACCCTACAAGTTCTGAATATAATTACAGATAGGTGAGAAGAGAACAAGAGAGACGTCTTCCTAAAACAACGAGGAAGATGGAAACGCTACAATCTAAACTAAGTGTACAGATCCCTATCAAAGTCCGTTCTCGCGAATGCGACTTCCCACAGTTTCAATAACCACTGGTGTTGCGAGACCGCACAATCTGTCGTCGAGACGGCAGAGTCTGCGACCAAGCCACCACTTTCGCATGGGGGACCCGCAAACGTAAGAACGCCCTCGCCACCGCCCGTGAGTTCCTAAACACAGAAGAAAAGTATAAAAAGCCTGTAAAACACGAGGAGGAACAATCAACTCCCCAGACGCAGACAAAATTTTAGGATGGAATCACTTAACTCAAGGAACTGGTGGAGATTCCTTTAGCCTTTGCGTACACCACAGTCAGTCTTTTTTGTCTTTCACCGTTCAGTTATGTTGAAGTCTCCTTGGCCTCGATCCTCGGGTCAATGGGAGAGCCGGAAATATGTGGAACAAATAATGAAAGAAAGCAGTATACAAAACTAAATACAATGAAGTAATTAAAGTAGCTCAACGTGAAGACCACGTGAGCACTGAAACTGAAAAGAAACAAAAGTTAATCAAAGAGAAAAACGATATTATAATCTAATCTAAATAAACTATAAACTAAACAATGTTGTGTAGTGTCCCCTCCAGTGTCGCGATGTGGGTTACATGGGGATATTTCGACTGACACTCTTTCGAGGTCCGCTCCCACTATCGACGAACACACAAAAATAAATACTTGCACTCTAAAAACTAAATAAATCAATTGCTTTCAGTTTTAGCAGAACTGTAGGGCAGTTTAATTACAGGAATTAATGTAACAAATATAATTATAAATATAAATATCAATTCAAAGGCAACTGAATCTAACTACTTGCAGGTCATATGAGTTATATGGCAAATAGAATCCGCGCACGTGGCGACGGATATAACAGTTTAAATTCTATTAATTCAATGAGACATGTTATGATATGGACATTTCCTCTAGACACGCCATGGAGAATGCTTGTACAACCATGCGTTGTCTG
>OZ007571.1:33075763-33085763 GCA_963931925.1 Onchidella celtica | reverse complement strand
ACGCTCAAGATCCAATTATTTATCAGGCTATATAATTATTATTTTTAAAAGCACAGAAAATCTGTGGGGGCGCCACAGGGCTTGAAGTAAAGTCAAAATATGGCAAAAAGAAAAAGGAAAAGTTGTATGTAGCAAAAGCCTCGAGTAAACAACAATACAGAAACGATATAATATTGACGGGCCTGCTGCACTCTGAATAATATCCAAGTCGAGAACTCGAAGCTGAGTACTTGTCAGGATTAGGATTTGAATTGCCGTGCTAGGTCACGCATTGTTTGTTACATGGCATCATTGATTTTGGTCAGTCCAAACGTCCTTGAACTGTTCCCGTGGACAGTTTGTTTTTGTAACGCTTTTCTTAGAGATGGAAAGAAAGTGGGTCAGGATAGAACGAATGGATAAATTAACAGTGACGATGCAGTTTGCAACCCCGTAGTTTGGGTGTACTTTAACAGGGAAAGACGGGGCGAATAAGGGGTGAATAAATTCGTACATAAAACGTTTAGGGTGTAGAGACTTTGCGAAAGGTTTTGACATCCTAAGTCTGACTTTGTCTGTTACTATTAATAGAATCTATTGGCGCTGCGAGCGGAGCTCGAAGTGGATGCACCAATCAAATTTGAGCAGTCACGTGATTTGCAGAAGATAAGCGGTGACATGTTTATGCTACCTCACTCCATGCAGCGTATCCTATTCTGCGAAGGTGTCGGCTAAGGTTCAGCCAGAGGGAACCATAAGACTGTTAACGTCATGTCTATGTCCTGGATAGACAATGAAAATAACCCACAGCTCTTTTCTCCAGTTCCCTGAAATTGTTTCAGGGAACCAATCGTAAGTCCATCAAAATGATTCGAGATGATGTGAATCTGACCCTAACTTCCCAGTAGAAGTGCGACCAAAGGAATGCAAGACCATAAAGTTTTACTTGCAATTAAGATCTAGAAAGAGTGACTGATATACACATTTGTAAATTGTAATTTGATGTGTCTGGATGAGGCTGGGGATTGCCAGCCCATCCTAGAACAGATCTAGATCTATCTTAACTACGTCAGTGTGTCTTGACGGTTTGATCCTTTATAAGCAGTTAAGTGAGTTAATATTGTCGTCTGAGACATAAGTATATTATTTGTGAAGTAGTAGGCAGTCTATATTTCTGAAGATAAATAATTACTAAGTAAACTGTGAATGAATCAGAATGATATAGAGTCTCAAATCTCTTAAGACTCTAGAGGAGATTTATAGTTATGTATTTTAGTATTTTCATTTGATGCTGCTGATGTTGACTTTTAATATGTAAACGATAGACGAAATTGTTAGGAATTTCAGTAATAAATTTGTGGCCCTACAAGGTCCTTGATATAACTTACTCGAAATTGTTATTAGTGTATGTGGCATGGTATGGCAGAGTAATTTCTAAAACCTCTCGATTTAAATGCAGTCGAACACCTAAATTTATAGTTTAGTAATCCCCAACGTAACACTCGAGGACCCAGCTCGTAACAGTACTCATATTTGTATAATGTCCCCCTCCCCTCCCCTACCTAACACACACACACACACACACACACACACACACACACACACACACACTCCTTATTGCCATTTCTCTTTCTCCTGTTCTGGGATTTTCCACCGAAGTATCTGAACTGACCACCACTTAATCATGTTTTGACCCTGTGTGAGAGCGATGTCTGTCTATGACATTTCCAGCCAGTTCCTGAAGTGACCTGCGGGCAGTTCAGGCCTTTCATGGGTTGGGGAGGGGGGGGGGGGGAGAGACAACCATGCAAGTGCGCGCGTGAAATGGCACGTGGAAAAAAGGGGCGGAGGGGGAGAAAGAGCGAGAACGCGTGAACTTAAAAATATTTCAGCAGTTTCCATGTAAAGAGTTTAGTGACGACACCCCTGTGTGTATGAGTGTTTGTGTACATGCGTGTGTTATCTGTTTTCCTAAACGGAGGTCTTTTTAGCAATGATAATTTTCCACTTCATGTTATCGTTTTCATCACCATCGCCTTCCACGCCATCATCATTTTAAAATGTGCGAGGAAATGAAAATGTAAAGTTCGTTTTCTATTCTTGTTGTTTTATCCAAAATCTGTGCAGAACTATGAAAACGAAATAAAATTGTAAATTAATGAGTTTTTCCCCGTAAATATATGATTATCTGTCATCCTTTTTTTAAATTCAAATTAAAGCCTGCTTCTGTTTTTGTTGTTTATAGAGTCCCCCTTTCTCTTTCTCGTGTTGTTTTTTCTCCTCGTACATTCTTTCATGCCCATCGTCCTTCCTTTGTTATCCGCGTGTTGGTGCATCTTTGATGTCACCATTTTGTCTTTCTATCATTTACCTCAACGAGTCTGCCCGCTCCACTCTAGATAATAAATATGCGACTCATATATGTAGCACTTATTCCCCCTGGTCTGTGGCGCTCAAGACTGAAGCGTACTCCGGGCCTGTTTGATAATAATCACTCTCTGTTTTCACCCGTACCTAAAGGTGACTGTACAAAGAAGCTGCCCTCAGAAGATAGAAAAAACAATAAACATCATCTATAATACCAGAGTTCTCTATGCCCCCAATGTTACGTCACTGACCCGGTGGGGCGGTATCTAGAAACTGTACTGGCCTAACAGCCACAAAGTGCTGTGTTATTATGAATACATGACGAACAAACAAAACAATAACTGGTGGCAACATTGCTCTAGGCCTGAGAGCAGCATGTCATAGAAAAAAACATTACAGAAATGTGAGGCCATGTATGCTATAAATGTACTAATACAGCTTTTGTTTGTTATGTCAGAAATTTCCTAGCCCCGTATATAGAGTGAGTTTTCTACTTGACGAATACGCATACAGCGGCCCAGGCTGGCGTGAAAGCCTTAGCGTTTCACTAAATGTAGAAATTCATATCCAGCGCCTCAGGATAATTAGGCTAAAAAAAAATAGCTTAGGTCGCAGGGCAAAATTACGACCACAGGGAACTAGGACTAAAGGGTTTACGACATCCCCTTTGCTCTTTGGCTGCCTTGACTGCGTTTCAGATGCTTTTGCAACGAGTAATGTATGTTTACTGTGACCGGAAATTTGCCCGTGGCGATAGTTGCCCAGTGAGTTAAGTTTTGTTTTGATTCTGTTTTATTGTCAGGTGTGAACTATGGAATTTTACGGGACCTCGCGCACTAAGGAGACTGAAACAGTTGTGTCTCGCTAGCTGATTCAAAGTCCAAACCTGACCCGACACAGACAAGTCTCAGTGCGCTACTGGCTTTAGGCATTCGATGGTGTCCAGTTATGTTCAAACTTTCAAGTCCGGCGGCAAGACATCCTAGGAATAGTTGATGAAAAACGCCTTTGAATCTGCCGTTCAGTGAAAGGTCTATGCTTTTTTTTTTATGACAATGAATCTATAGGGTGGGCTAAGATAACATCTTACAGAATAAGATAACATTTCTAATTACAGTTCAAAGGAACACCCTTTATTGCTTCTTTCTTCTTCTTCATTGCCATTGACGTTGGCAACTTGCTTAATTAAGAGGCGGGTCTTCTCTGTGCCAATTTCCTCCAGCAGCGCATTACTATTAATTTCATGATCCACAAAGTTGTCTTTCGTCTGCTCGCCATTCTCTGCACTTTCGCGTGGTGAAAAAAATTGAACAGGTGACAGCTGGCGCCCTTCATGCAATTCAAATATAACAGTGCGATTCACGCACTAACAGGCACTGAATCAAGACCCGCTCCATGAATATCAATATAAATTTGATTTTGGACAGAGTTTACGACCGTGTAGTGCCTATCCCCGGAAAGCCGCAAAACCCATTTTAAAAAAACTATGCCTGTTAGAGCGCATTATGTGCACTAGCCGACCCGCGCAAGATAAATCCTGCAGATTCTTTGTAGAAACCCCAACCGTATACCTAGAGTAGATCTGGGCTACATTAAAAGCAGCATTTGGATTCGATGCAATGACTAACAGAGCTTATGCAGAAATACATAAATGTGATAACGTTGACTTTCCACCACCAGTGTGTAAAAGGAGGTCAAGGGCGAAATTTCCGATCATGGTTTTTGATTCTACTTGACGAATACGCATCTGTTTTTGCGGCTCAAAAAATGTTAATAAATAATAGTAAAGACTGATTTTAGTTCAGAATAAATGTGTCCACGTAACTCTCAGTCAAAAATTGATGCAGTACACTAAGTTTCATAATTTTTGATGTCGTAGTCGCAAAGTTTTAGCTGCTTACAGGTTCACCCTCTAGCTCACTTACAGTAAGATTTGTTTGGATATATTGTAGTGAAAAATTGTAGCAATTCCTCGTTGGGCTTACACTTTAATCAAGACAACTGCCGTTTGTTTTCTATTTTTACGAAGGAAACTTTTTTATCAATAAAAAAAAAACTCATGCAATATCCTTGAAAAGTTTCAACATGGTTCATTTATTTTGTGTGCTCTTCTCGTTTAAGCACAGTGCTTGCAACCGAATTCCTCATTGCAAATGAAAGTAAAGAGGCTGCAAAATAAGTCTATCTTAACATAATGGAAACTTTTATATTTCCTGATGTTTTTTTTTTTTTTTTCAAAGGGGATGAGGTATAAGCGGGAAGCATTTTGAGTAGTCGAACTGATTGTCAAACTGCACGAATATTTGAAAGATGCGAGAACAGATTTATCAGTACAATTCCCGCCATCGATATAGCAAAATAAGTTAAATTCGTTAAGACATAATTCAGTCGTGAAGAAATTTAATGTTCTTATCAACAAACCACTGTCTATGAAGTATGATGATTTGTATGGGGAAATTTAATGGCTTACAGTAATACTTTAAATCAGGAATGCGCCCTACTTCTTACACGTGTGCTTTCTGAGTTTCCTTTAGGAGCTGATACATTAATGATTTGCCAGACATGGCATAACAGATATTCCTTTTCGAAATGTCTATAAACAAGGTTTAAGAAGGAAGACTTAGATGCTCTCATGGATGTAACACAGAAATATAAATATGAATTTAATAACCAGTTTTAGATTTAATGTGTTTGTTAAAAACTATGATACCGCAGAATTCACCCAGCAGTACTTCTGAAACGGTGTTGATAGGAAGAAAAGTAACGCTGTATAACCAATACACTTGGGGTTAAATGTCTAAAAATGGAATGTACGTAAAATGGATGTCTTTACCGTTCGTGTCTATGTACTTTTTTGTTCTTTCATTATGCCTTTGAGAGTTTTTGGTGTACAATGTGTTCGCGGTGTCTCCGTTGAAACTGTTTAATTACTCTTTGATTATTATGAAGGATCCAGGGTTTGCTTTCTTAGAGGAGATATGGTTGAAATAGGTCTTTTGCTAGTCTTCCGTCGATTATCAACCTAAGGAAATTTAGCAAATTAAGAATCCACTATGTTAAAGTGAAATGAGTTAATTGTACTGTTACGTTTAGAAGTTCATATTTCAGTGCAAACTTCAATGTTCCTCGTGTTTAATTTTGTCTTATCAAGGCATTGCTATCAGATTGCTGCTTGCTTGACAGATTTCTGAATGCTAATTTGCTCACATGCAGCTGTCAGAACAGTCAGTAGCTTTGTTCAAAGGCCTTTAAAGGGAGCGTGAGGCAGGATAACACACATATTTAATGATAGTCCTGAAAGACAAACAGAAAAGGAAGAAAGACGAGGAAAGAAAAAAAAAGATAGGAACGTCTATCGCTTTAAATAATAACCAGAAATAGATGCGGCCAGAACATGTCGTATGTAGAGCACTGGCGGGTAGAGAGATAGAGGGAAATTTAATGAATACGGTCGTATGAGGTTTCCCCATCCATGTTTTTGGAGAGAAGCTAAATAAATTATTTACCGTCACAAAAAATAAAAACTGATCCTAGTGTGTAGGTCACGAAATTGGCACCTCGCCTTATTATATCGTTGGCACATCCTCATTCAGGGCCAGTGTCTCCAGGTTTGTTTATATTGTATTCTCCCTAGAACCAGATCTATTTGATTTCTTAAGAAGCAGCGACTGCGTTTCCAGTTTCCATGAAAAGAGAACTTGTTTTTCGTAACTTTAATGATGTTTTCATTGGAAAGGATACTGAAACCGAAGTTAATGCCTCGCCCGTGCCACTTCTTTTAACCCCAGTCGTTTTTGGGGGTGTTTTTCTTTTCAATTGGGGGAGGGGGGGGGGGAGAGGAGAGGGGGGGTTAAGTTTTTCTTGTCCTCATTTTTGTTTTAATATGTATGAGAATCACACATCCGCAAAGGGCGAAAAACAAGACTCTTGTACAGCGGAGACACTATGAAACTAACTTGGGCAGATCTTTTAATGAAAATGTTTTTGAGACGATCGTCAGTTATACATAGAAACTTGAGGAAACCGGTCTCTAACTCGGTGCCGGTCAGGATTTCAGAGCAGCATGTAAAAAAAAAAAAAAAACAGTCTTTCCCCGTTAACTCAAACAGGCCATTTTTTCCAGTCATGAAAACTGTTTACTTACATCTATTTCAATAAATAAATGCTGCAATAATAAAAATGCTGAAATAATTCTGTTCTCCTGGAACAATACACGGCCGGCAAGAGCATTCATTGATAGAACGAAATTGTTCTGTTTATTGAAGTGTCAGTGGAGACGATAAAAAGACCTTGTGATAAACTTGCAATGTTATCGCAGTGGGGCCAATGATTCTACAGATGCTGCACATCAACCGATTCTCGGTAAAAATATATACATATTTTATTGTATAAGGAGGCCAACTTTTGTGATGTCAGGTAAAACAAACCAATTTCGATAAAACGAGAAAAATCTCTCATGTCTGCCAGCAGAGCCGTCTTACCGCATGGGCACACTGGGCAGTTGCCCACAGGCCCCAAGAGTTTAAGGGATCCCGTGCATGCACATTTACATTGGCTTCTGACTAGTTGCGTAGGAAGGGGGGGGGGCAGCCTATTGCTTTGCCTAGGGGTTCATAATGATGTAAAGACAGCCCGGTCTGCAAGAAATGAGCAGGACAGATTTTTTACAAATTACTTCAAAACAGACGACTAAGATGAGCATCCTGTAATTTTTAAAGATGATACTTGCGAATTAGCCGACAAAACAGCAAATAAAAAATAAACTAATTTATCCTTATGACGCCATGCTGAAATCAATTTCTGCACAAACTGTATCTGTTTGCAAGCAGAAACAAGAAACCTACACAAAGGTGGTTAATGCGACAAACTCATCTCCTGTTCTGGTTTTTCCATGACTAAGGCGTTTGGAGATCTTCAGACGTACGAAGTTTTTGTAACATAATTTGCCAATGACACTTTGTAGGATATAAAAAATAAATACTTTGTATAACATAATCTTGATAATGATGATACTGTATGGCTGAAGAATCATATTAAGCAGGGCAAAAAGACTGCAGGTACATTGTTAAATTAACCATCACTTGAAATCAAAGCCCGCGCATCACAATATTTATCTTACATTTCGAAATGAATACAAAAATGCACTGTATAACTCTCTCAAAGGTTTCCTGGATGTGAGAGAGATTTGCTTGTGTACGAGGATCCTGGCGCGGGACTTGAGAAACTAAAATAAAATATCACTCATTTATCCAGGCATTTATCATTGGTGTTGTCATCGTATTATTTTCCCCTGACCTGTTTTCTTTCTTCTTGAATCTCTCGCCCATTTTCCTCGTACTCTTGACTTCAAACGTTCCAAACAGATGGGCAAAGTTTCTGTTTTCTCGCGCCTCATCAATGTACCACATGGTAGACCCAGGGATGGTACAATTTAAAACAGACTTGCAATCGTCGGCAGAAGACGAATCGCTAACTGGCAAGTTCAAACTTGTGCGTCTTAAAAGCTTACACCAGAATAAAGTTGCTCTGCAAAGAACATGTTGTGTTAATTGTAGGATAAAACACATTTTGTTGTTTTTGTTGTTGTTGCTCCTGCTTGTGTTGTTGATGTTATATGTAAAGCAAACATTAATTTTCAACGTATTAATGAGTCAAATCATCGTATTTAATGTTTTCAGTGTTGTTCACTGCATTATCATGCACAGTTGGACACAATGTTGAGCTTATGTTAGATGATGTGTCTCCGGGCGTCAGTTAGTGAGTGAATCGAATGAAGACTGCAAACTAGCTCATGGGTTGTTTTTGTTCCACGATTTTGCATGCAGATATTGAGGAAACAGATCAGAGAACTATCACTGAAAACAGACTGCAATGTGAAACTCTGAATTACAGGAAAACAACAAAGATTCACAAGAGTCAACTGATAGACAAATTAACATAAAGTACAATGAACAAAGATTGGTTCTTTGAATAACAATTTAGATTGCTCCACAGACTGTAGGCAGGCAGACAATACAAGCCAGGAGACCTCAAGGTCTCGCCTGAGACAGTTCTGTAACCTTACATCCATAAATCTGTCTTTTAAACTGATTAATTTTATTCTGCGTGCTGACTTAACTAATGTAATTATAGGCCTGGCTGTTTCTTGCTGATTGATATGTGGTAACACCATGTCAGATCAAAGCCTATCGTGTGATTCTTATGCCCCTAGCCCCTCCCTCCTTCCATCCCACAAGAAGACATTGCTCACTAGAACAATGATTGCCGTGGAGGAGGGGGGGGGGGACTGGTGGATTCCAGCGGGATGCGTTCTTTGCTGCTTTCTGAAGGAGCTCATTTTCTTGACTGTGGGTCCTCAAAGGATTTCACGTGGGGGGAGGGGGGAGGGGGGTTAGCAACCAAGGATGTTAACTAATGCACGATACATTTAAGGTGAAAGTACCTATCGTTTTTATACTTCTATTCTTTCGTCTGTGCACAATTCTTGTAATTTCTACCGGCGTTTAAGCTCCGACTCCGTTGCTCCATTTCCATTGACCCGGGTCGCCCCTTAAAATGACAAGGTTCTAACTCCCTTCCATCAACTTTTGAGAAATGGATGATTGAAGTTTCATGTGCCCATAGCTTTTGATGAGACTGGTGTTGTTGTTTTTTTCATTTTGGTAAAACTTGCAAATTACACACCGAATCTGCTTGATAGGTTGACACATAATGGAGAGGGCCTGTAAAAGGAGTTGTGTAGTGTTTAACTCAGTTCAAAACTGAAGAAAGAACCTTCTTATTCTAACGGGACGAAGTTGCGCCATCAATGTTGCTAGATCTGTATGGAACTGAACCTGGATTCCTGGATTGTTTTTAGGGAAGGGTGGGGGTGGGGGGGGGGGGATAAAGCCCTGAGACATAAATGTAGAGAGAGAACGGGTCTTAAAAGTTTGAGAACCACTGCTCTCTGGGAGGTTACAAAACACGGCATTTAGAATTAATTTACATAAGTCTAGTTAATAGTTTTCGGCTGTGTCTAACGATGAGGGCGTGTCCGGTGGCTACGACACTGTTTAACATCCCAGGCGGAATAACGACGTGTAAATATTCCACAGTACCTTGATTTGTAAACATGCCCTTCCTGTTACATGTATCACAGTCTGACGCAGTGCATACACAATGGCTCACCAGTGTTTCTTCCAGCTAGCTCGGGGATATTTCGTTTTTCGGCAATATTAATTAATTTTACTTTTTTGTTTGGCTTTACTCAGCCTTACTCTAGTCAACGATGGGTGTCCTCTGAAACATAATCATTAATACGCACACTATTAAAGACATTCATTTTGTTCCTTGCAGTCGTGGTTGCAAAGAATTCTTGAAAAGTAAATTGTCTGAAGACTGGACTGTTTTTAGGCCTCAGACTGACATGGTAAGAAAATTGTTCCGTGTTCTACTTTTCACCATTGTGTTAATGAGCGTGAAGGTTTATGTAAACAGTCACCGAGACCATAGTTTTAACATAGCAATTGCCGCCGTATCAGATCAAAGATAGCACTCGCTCGAAATTATATTGTTCGTGGTAAATAATCTTATTTGAAATTTGTATTTGCATGTTGTGTGTTTTACATTCATCTCTTTCTTTTAGCAACCGCGGATTGCTCATCATATTTAA